>JAFFST010055184.1:28270-43987 GCA_022414735.1 Noturus placidus | reverse complement strand
TGAGTGTGTCTCATTTGTAAGTCGCTTTGGATAAAAGCGTCTGCTAAATGAATAAATGTAAATGTAAACGAAATTTTTACAGCACAAACTGACACAAACAAAGCACAAACAATTGAGCCCATTTTTCTGACATTTTGTGTTGGTGGGGGGCCAACTTCACACAGGTCTGGATGACTGGTTAATTCTAGCATGATCCAGGGAACTAGCGGTTCAACATTGAGATGTTGTTCTCGCCCACATGAAGAGCTTGGGGCTCAGGTTGAATCTCAGAAAAGTGTGCTTCCCCGATGCAGTGGACAACTTTTCTAGGGGTTACACGATTGTACCACGATGAGGGCGTTTCTATCCCCAACATGCGTAGTGTCAATCCTATCAACACTGAGCAAATAAAGCTGGACCTTGGGAATCTTTTGGGGTGGAGTTCAGATATGTGGCCGAGGTCACATCTGTATGCTGCTCCCCATCTCTCTGCTCCCACAAGCGCTAGCAAGAGTTTGCCAAGACAGTCTTCTAGTAGCACCTTTTTGGCCAGCTCATACATGGTTCTGAGAGATAATATCCCTGTGAGATTGCACTCCTTGGGAGACTCCCGTCTACAGGGATATATTGTAGACCCAGTAAACTGTGCAATAGCTACAGTTCTGGCGCTCCTACAAGAACATTTCTCAGCGGGGTGGGCTCCTTCTACAATCAGGGTTACATGGCTGCCATTTCGGTCAGCCACACCGCTGGTGAGGGAACCTCTGTGGGGCAACACCTCCTCTAACTTCAAGGTTCATGCGTGGTGTCAGACGGCTGAGGCCTATCTGCAGGCCAGGCATGCCTTCCTGGGACCTTCTGTGTTCATGGAAGGTTTGTTGCGTGCCCCATTTGAACCCTTAGAGTGGCTCTACTGCCTCAAGCCGGAGGGCTGATTTATCACCCTTGGTTGGAGCTACGGAAACTGTCGTTCTGGTCACAGAGGGCTGCCAGATCATAGATTCTGGTCTCACAACTGGTTGTGTAAACCATGTTAAATGCTAGAGCACCCTCCACAAAGAAATTATATGCACTCAAGTGGCAGCTTCTCGTCTTTTGGTGTGAAGAACATCAGCTAGACCCAGAGAACTGCACAATAGCTACAGTCCTGGAGATCATACACAGATGCTTATCAGTGGGCTGGTCTCCTTCTACAATCAGGGTTACGTGGTCGCTGTTTCGGCCAGCCATGCCCCTGATGATTGAGCCTCTGTGGGTCAACATCATCTTACATCGAGGATCATGCATGGTGTCAGATGGCTGAGGCCCATCTGCAGGCTATGCATACCTTCCTAGGACCTTCTGTGGTCCTGGATGTTCTGTCGGGTGCCCCATTTGAGTCCTTAGAGGGGATCTACTGTTTTTTCAGACGGCTGAGGTCCATCTGCAGGCCATGCATACATTCCTGTAACCCTGCTATAATAAAGAGAAAGAAAAAAAAACATTTCTCATCAGGGTTGGCTTCTACAATGAGGGTTTACGTGGCCGCCATTTCGGCCAGCCACCCCCCTGTTGATGGAGCCTCTGTGGGGCAACATCCTCTAACTTCAAGGTTCATGCATGGAGTCAGACAGCTGAGGCTCATTTGCAAGCCGCGAATACCTCCCTGGGACCTTTCTGTGGTCTTGGAAGGTCTGTCAGGGTCCCGGTTTGAGCCCTTATAGTCAGCCTCTGAGAAGCTTCTGACTCTGAAGGTAGCTCTTCTACTGTCCCTAACATCTCTCAAGCGAGTGGGAGATCTAGAAGCTCTATCTGTTACCCCCTCCTGCCATGACTTTGCACCTGGACTAGCCAAGGCCTGCCTGTATCCTAGGCTGGATTATATTCCTAAAGTGCCTACATCGGCGGCACACCCTGTGGTGCTGCAGGCCTTCTGCCCCCTTTTCCGTTCCTCACATCGGAATAAGAGAGGATGCACCTGCTGTGTCTGGTAAGGGCTTTCTGTACTTACAACCACCACTCCGGCCAGTTTGTGTGCGGCTGCACGGTGGTCTACTCCACACAAATTCATCCATTATTACTGCCTAGATATTCATTCCACCCCGGGCTCGAGTCTCTTGCAATGACCCTCAGGCTTGGGTAGTTTTTGAACAGGCTGTACGGTATGACGGAGTGGATATTCTCATTCCCATACTGTTATATATAACTCATGCGAAGCGCTTAATTGCCACGTCACCTGATCATGGCAGGCCTATAAGTAGAGCCATGATTTTACACAAGCTTCAGATACCGGACACGTGCAAGGCATTCCCATATTGTTATGCTAAATGCAACTTCTCGTTCCCTTCTCAGGGAACTGCACTGCACTGAACTTGAAAAGCATTCACCATTGAGCATGTTTTTGAGAAACTTTGTCTTTTTTCTTTTTCCCAGGTTTAAAATAAATTTCCAGACGAGTGACTCTGATGGTGAGGACATCGCTTTCCACATCAACCCCCGAATTGGAGAGTTAGTGGCCCTAAACAGCTTTAGAAATGGTAGTTGGGAGACTGAGGAAAATGCCTCCATCACACCCTTTGCCAAGGAAGGACCATTGAATATGAACATTGTCATCAACTCAGAGGGATATGAGGTATACAGTATTTCCTAAATCAGTAAGCAAACATGTACACTAACAACTAAATCCTGTAATGGTCACCCACCAAAATATACCATGCTCCTACAGGTCTATGTGAATGCCTTGAAACACTGTACATTCAAGCACCGCATTCCTTTAGAGAACGTTTCTACTCTTGGTGTTTGTGGAGATGTTATCATCAACTACTTTGGATTTGTTGAAGTAAGTGGAAATATCATTATTATTATTATTATTATTATTATTATTATTATTATTATTATTATTTAATTCTGTGCTTCTTGTGATTTTGAAGTGTTTCATTTGATATATTTAATCATTAGATCAGTTACTTTAAGAAAACTGTTTAATAATTTCATTTTACTCACAGAACTGGAGCAGATCTTCTTTGGCACTGGAAAATAAACAAAGCACTGAAATGAGAAGCACTTCTGTGACACTTCTACCCATCGAAACTGACAAGCTTGTGAGTTCAGAAAAAACAGCTCTTGATTTGTTTAAATCATGTTAATGATTAATGATTAATGATTAAATGTTAATGATGCAACACAAATGCCATTAGTATGGATTTTAAATTTATAAATAACCAACTTGTTACCAACTAAGCATTTATTTTATTAAATATCTAAAGTTTACATAACTATACTTAATGTTCTTTTTCCCCCAGACACTTCCATTTGTGGGCACCATCCCAGGTGGGATAAGAGCAGATATGGCTGTACTGTTTTATGGGACAATTCTTCCAGATTCCAATGAGTAAGGCATCATCCAACTAAGGAATTATAAATACGCATGTGCTTGCATATGTTTTGACCCAACCTTTCACCATTCTATTTTATTCTCTTTAGGTTTGAAATAAATTTCCAAACATGTCAGTCCTCTGATGATATCGCTTTCAACATCAATCCCCAAATTATCCGATTTCTAGTGCTAAGCAGCCTCAGAAATGGTGAAGATTTAGCTTCAGACAATGGAGCAGCAGCCTTCAATATGTTTGTTGTTCTCAAATCAGAGGGTTATGAGGTATGTATCCTAAATCAATATCCAGATAATAAACTAAATAAATAAATAAATCGGAGATTTTTTTTTTTTTAAAAAAGGCCAATTTTCTTCAGGTCTACGTGAATGGCCTGCAATATTGCACATTCAAGCATTGCATTCTATTAGAGACCATTTCTTCTCTTTGCATTCGTGGAGATGTTTTCATCAATTTCATTGGTTTTATTGATGTAAGTCATACAAACTCCATTATTTTCTGTTTAATTTATATTTAAGAAATTATTTCATTGTCGACTTGGAGATCTTGCCTGGAAAAATTTTAATCTTGAAATTGTTCTATCAGAACTGGAGTAGCTCTTCCATGGTTATGGAAAATATTAAAATCACAGGCATGGAGAGATCATGCTGGAGACCTTTACCAATCCCATCACAGGTTTCACATCCAGTCAGCAAGCCTGTAAGTTAAATAGCACATGTGAATTTTGAAAACTTCTATTTGAATTGCAAGGAAATAATTAGAATTTTAATAATGTAAGCCTACCATCTGATTATTCTATCTTCACTTCATTGTGCCCTAGGCCCTTCCTTATGTAGGAGTGATCCCAGGAAAAGCAAGACCAGATATAGCTGTCTTGTTCCAAGGGGCGCTTCCTGCAGATGCCAATGAGTATGCCTTCTTTTAACTAAAATATATCATAAAAGTTAGAATTATTCATCTATAAAATACCCTAATTAAAAAAAAAAAAACAATTATCAAGAAGTTATACTTTTTCATTACTGATTATTGAATCATGAGTAATTTTCAAAAAAATGCAATTTTCACTCTTTAATTGAATCAAATATTAGAACGTTTTCCTTTTATTACTAAACTTTTTACTTTACAGGTTCACAATAAACTTCCAAACAGGTGAGTCTGTTGGTGATGACATCGCTTTTCACATTAAACCCCAATTCGGCCATTATGTGGCCCTAAACAGCTTCAGAAATGGTAGCTGGGAGACTGAGGAATCTGCCTCTGACAAACCCTTCACCAAGGGTGCGGCCTTTAATATGTTTGTCGTCATTAAATCAGAGGGCTATGAGGTGTGTACCTTAAAATAATGTCTTAATCATTAAATGTGTAGCAGTCTGGGAAAACTCATTAGATATTGTTGTGAATGAATTATGTCAAACAGACAAAAAAAAAATTAAAAAGTCAATTGGATTTTACCAAATCGACATAGAAATAATTTCTATATTGAAAACACATGTTTAACACATATTTTCTTTTAGAATTAATTTTTTTTTTGAAAATATACACTCATTTAAAATCTGATGACACACTCAAAAAAGTGTGTATGTATATACATTATATATATATATATAAATATATATATATATGTGTGTGTGTGTAAGGGGTCGTATTAAGATTAAAACAGTTTTCAATATCATTATTGTAACATGTTTATTTAATGTTTATCGTATTTAGTTTAAGGTAAATATATTAAATAAATAAATAGCAATTGCTTTTAGATACTGTGGTGTTCTTTTTATTTTATAATGGAATGAAATCTGTAAATTCTTAAAAGTTTCTTAAAAAACTCAACACCCCCACCCCCCTTTGGTAATACTATAACTTTACATGTTGTGCTCTATGTGCAAAAGAGAAAACAATTTCAGTTTAAGACAACCTAACTTTACATAGAGATAGTGGATGTGAAAGGTTTTCCCAGGCTGCCACACAAATACAGGTTGAATATATCTGAACAACAATATAACTCCGATGCCAAATTTCCATGTCTGTACAGGTCTATGTGAATGGCTTGGAACTTTGCACATTCAAACATCGCATTTCTCTAGAGAACATTTCTACACTTGGCATTTTTGGAGATGTCTCCATCAATTTCATTGGTTTTATTGAGGCAAGTTAAAGTTTTGTGTGTGTGTGTGTGTGTTTAAAGCAAGTTTGTGAAAATATTTACTACCGATGATATATATATATATATATGTGTGTGTGTGTGTGTGTGTGTTTGTGTGTGTTGTTGTTGTTGTTTTATCCAGACTTGGAGCAAATTTTCCTTCATCATAGAAAATAATGAAATCACAGGCATGCAGAGCTCATCCTGGAAAGGCTCATCCCATCAGATAATCGGCACATCATCTGAAGATTTTTAATTCAGTAATTATACTGGAAGTACAAGATTTCATAACTGTGCTGGTTTTTGTTTTGTAGTAGTCATTTAGTCATAGTTATAGCTTTTTAATTCCACCTGAAAGTTTTCATTAGAATCAGAATTGTTGTGTTCTGCATATAATCGTTCAATTGTGTATTAGAAATAGAGGTAACACTTTACACTAAGTTCCCTTAATTAACATCATTTACTGCAATAACTAACATTAACAAATCATTAACTTAGTTTTGATTGGCCATAAATAATGTCAAAAAAAGTAATAGCATGTACCCACATTGCCTAAACGTTCTGCCATTGATAACTAAAATAATGCCACATAAATTAGCTAAGGTTAAATTGACTACCAAATGTTGAGAATTAATTTAACTTTTCTCCCTGTATAAATACTATAACTTTATATTCAGCCTCAATTCTGACTTTTGCCTGTTCTCAACTGCAAATACAGTGGGGAAAAAAAGTATTTGATCCCCTTCTGATTTTGTACGTTTGCCCACTGACAAAAAAATGATCAGTCTATAATTTTAATGATAGGTTTATTTGAACAGTGAGAGACAGAATAACAACAAAAAAATCCAGAAAAACGCATTTCTTTTTTTTTATATAAATTGATTTGCATTTTAATGAGGGAAATAAGTATTTGACCCCCTCTCAATAAGAAAGATTTCTGGCTCCCAGGTGTCTTTTATATAGGTAACGAGCTGAGATTAGGAGCACACTCTTAAAGGGAGTGCTCCTAATCTCAGTTTGTTACCTGTATAAAAGACACCTGTCCACAGAAGCAATCAATCAATCAGATTCCAAACTCTCCACCATGGCCAAGACCAAAGAGCTCTCCAAGGATGTCAGGGACAAGATTGTAGACCTACACAAGTCTGGAATGGCTACAAGACCATTGCCAAGCAGCTTTGTGAGAAGGTAACAACAGTTGGTGCGATTATTCGCAAATGGAAGAAACACAAAAGAACTGTCAATCTCCCTCAGTCTGGGGAAACATGCAAGATCTCACCTCGTGGAGTTGCAATGATCATGAGAACAGTGAGGAATCAGCCCAGAACTACACGGGAGGATCTTGACAATGATCTCAAGGCAGCTGGAACCATAGTCAGCAAGAAATCAATTGGTAACACACTACGCCGTGAAGGACTGAAATCCTGCAGCACCCCTGCTCAAGAAAGCACATATACATGTCCGTCTGAAGCTTGCCAATGAACATCTGAATGATTCAGAGCACAACTGGGTGAAAGTGTTGTGGTCAGATGAGACCAAAATGGAGGTCTTTGGCATCAACTCAACTCGCCTGTGTTTGGATGAGGAGGAATCCTGCCTATGACCCAAGAACACCATCCCCTCCGTCAAACATGGAGGTGGAAACATTATGGTTTAGGGGACAGGACAACTTCACCGCATCAAAGGGACGATGGACGGGGCCATGTACCGTCAAATCTTGGGTGAGAACCTCCTTCCCTCAGCCAGGGCATTGAAAATATCAAGTAATTACTAAGTCATTACCAAGTGTTAAGTCATGTTTTGCAGAGGGGTCAAATACTTATTTCCCTCATTAAAATGCAAATCTATTTATAACATGTTTGACATGCGTTTTTCTGGATGTTTTTGTTGTTATTCTGTCTCTCACTGTTCAAATAAACCTACCATTAAAATTATAGACTGATCAATTCTTTGTTAGTGGGCAAACGTACAAAATCAGCAGGGGATCAAATACTTTTTTTCCCCCACTGTATGTTGATAAAGATCTTAATAAGATGAATATAGTTTTCTGGTTATTTGGTTAATATTTTGTTGTTAATGTTACTAATGTTCATGGTTGGTTGATGTTACTGCTTATCCTACTGGGTCACAGGGAACCTGGAGCCCATCCCAGGGATCATGGGGTGGGGTACACCACGCTAATCTATCACAGGGCATACTCACATACACATTCACACACATTCATACACTATGGACATTCAACAGTATAGAAGTCAGGAATTAACTTACTGTACCATGATTCAAGGCCCAGTAAGGATCATAGGGAGGATGTGTCATGTGGGGCATGTGAGTTGGCCACTGCACTGACCCGATCTTGATCTTTGGATATGGTGTGAACCTTGAAAAGCAGAAAGGTCTCGTTGAACTTACACTTTTAAATGTTCAGTTTGAGTCCCACATCATTCAGCGCATGCAGTACCCTCTGTAAGTTAGCATCATGATCCTGCTGGGTAGAACCATAGAGTATGCCATCCTCATCACCAAAAATGTATTATACTATACTTGTGAACGAAAGAAAGAAATGTGTGACTGGGGTTCAGACACGCAAAGTAAATCGCAGACATGATAGGACAGAAAGTGAGGCGTCGTTTGCTGTTGACCATGCAATTCTGTTCACATACTTTTACTACTGACAAATGACCAATTATAATACTGTACCTATGTTTGTCTCATTTGTTTAATTGGGTTCTCTTTGTCTACTTTTAGAACTTGTGTGAAAATCTGATGATGTTTTAGGTCATATTTATGCAGGAATAAAAAAAAAATCATTCTACTGGCATCTACTGGCATCTTAGGGAGTAGGCAGTAAAGCTGCTTTGAGACAATGACTGTTGTAAAAAGCGCTATACAAATAAAATTTAATTGAAATGTGTCTTATCATTTATCAGCAATCACCAGTGTTTATCGGCCATTATTAGTGTTGTAAGCCATTATAAGAATATGTTAGCTGTGATCAGTTTTTATCAGAATGAGGATTTAACAACCAGATTTTTGTTGGCCTCAGTGTTTGTCAGTCATTATGAGATTTTGCCAGCAATAATCAGCATTTGCCAGGTGTTCTAGGCATTTACTGGATATTAGCAACATTTACTAGCCGTTAATGCAATTGTCAGAGATTATTAGTATTGCCCTCAGTAAGCTCCTTACCTGCATTTACCAACATTCACCGCATTTGTTAGTGTTTGTCAGCATTAACCCATGTTACCCTCGTTTGTTACAAACATTTGTAATCAATTGTCAGCGTTTGATGGCGTAGAATATGATATTCCATAGCGAGCACAGGCTGTAACCGGCAAGTTAGTCAGGATAAGAGGTTACATAGCTCGAGAGGCATGGCTGATAGACTGCTACATGGCGTCGAGGGAGCCAATCAGTGTGTGGTCAGAATGTCATGTCTGAACTAGACATAATACAAATTGTTACAATTTAATCTTGAGATTGCAGTCCACATTTATTTATGCATTGTATTTAGACAACTATTGTTAAAATGTTTTTTTTTTTTTTTTTTTAATTTCCCAGTCACCAACAGTCCCAGTCACTCTGTGTGCAAACTTGGGACTATATGGCCTGCATTTATGTAATATTAGGGATTGATAGATAGTATACAAAACACTCTATGCAAAAAAAAAAATATTAAACTGTTCTATAATATTCAAAACTTAAAACACAGAAAAACCTAATGTTTAATGCAATGGGTTATGTAATTATGGCTGTTGTCAAGTATGTCTTTACGCCCATCAACTTTATGCCCCTGGCTGTCACAGAGAGTTTTGTGACTTGGTGAACCCTGAGAAACTCTATGAAAGAACATATTTGAATAGCAAAGTAATAACTCAGATCTTACATTTCTTCTCATGAGACAGTGGAGTTTGGGGATCAGTGAAATTACATTGGGGATCTCTGCAGGTGTGTACACCTTGTCTGCAAGTGATCATGCAGTGAAGCACATTACAGTACAGGAGTGATGTGCATATGTACAGTTCACTGACTTGTGTTTTAAATGACAAGTTTAATCCAGTTCCAAAGTTTGTCACTGTCATCTGTTTTTAACAGCCATGAATGATTGGATGAATATTTTATTATAATGCAATTCATTAAGTTCAATTCAATTCAATTGTATTTATATAGTACTTTTCACAATGAACATTGTCACAAAGCAGCCTTATATAAATCCTGATATGCAGATGAACAAGACAAAGACAATGGTGGCAAAGAACAGCTCCCTGAGACAACATGAGGAAGAGACCTTGAGAGGGATCAGATTAAAAATGGAATCCCTCTTCTTCTGCATGACACCAGAATGTGGCATTATGAATCATTACTCATCCACAGCTGTACACTGTAAAGTCAAACAGTGCTAACTGTGTTGAAAAGAGCCAGCATCCAAACATCCTAGTTTACCAGAACTTTCTATTCTCATGTACACCCAGATCTGCACCTTTCTAAGAGGAAAGCTTGAAAACAAAAAGCTTGTCTGAACAAATAGTTAAAGTCCCAAATATTAATTGGAAATCTGTTCCGTAACTGTGTGGCTTTGTAAAAGTTCTTCCTCGTGCTGTAATGTCTGTTACTCTAGGTACTAATAAAGAGCCTGCACCTTTTGAACAAAGCAGGTATCACCCAGGTACTGCGGTGCAAGACCACTCAGTGCTTTATAGGTCATTAGTATTATTTTGTAATCAATATTTAATTTTACTGTGAGCCATTGCAGTGTGGATAAGATACGAATGATATGATCAAATCTTCTGGTTCTAGTAAGGACTAAATTAAGTAAGAGGAAGTTACTCAACAGTTCCATTCTTCAACATTACTAAGCTGGTGTCTGTCATTTGGCTTTACTGAAACACATAGCTATGTCATTGACCATGAAAGCTAATACCATATTTAAAAATAAATAAATAAATAAATGAATAAATAAATAAATAAATGTACCTAGAAAATATAGAGCAAGGAGCAGTGGGCCTGGAACAAAGCCTTGTCAAACACCAAACTTTATTTTAGTATGTATAAAGGGGTCACCATTTGTCTGTAAACTAGTAGCAATGGAGCCAGGAAAAAGCCGTTCACTTCCTTTTGAGGAAAATAACATACACTTACCCAATAATCACAGAACTGATGGAATACCCAATAGCAAATTAGTAAAGCAAATATTTTCTTTCTTTCTCTTATTTCTTTTGATGATGTAGAAAATATTAAATGTGAAGTTGATGAGCATGAGAATAAAAGGTGCCGTCACACTGCCATAGATATATCCTGTTTCAAGCGCTTGGGAGAGTTGCCATAAGACAGAGAGTATGCATATTTGACGAGAGTATACATATCAGACAATAGTTTTAACTCTTATTGGTTATACACAAATCATCAGACAGTCATGTGCCTCAGCTACAGTGTGCTCTCCAATCAAGGTAAAAACGGCTGGCCATGTATACATCCCGCACGAACATTAACAGGATGTTAAAATGTTACCATTATTTTACACACTTTAGCCAGATGTAAGTTTGTTCATACAGAAATGCCAAGGATGACACTGATGAATGATAATCCTGTCAGTTAAAAACTGTGCATGCTTGATTCACTGTCGGACTTATCAGTATGCAACTTTGATAAATAATGTTCAAAAGAAAGAATCCTGAAACTCTCATGAGTAGAAAGCCACCAGTTTTCTCTGTACCTTTATTTACTGTGTGACAAGACTAATACTCCCTGAGCTAAAACATTTTGTTCAATACATTTTCTACCTAAGCAAAACAGTTGCTTTTTAGAAGCTTGCCGACATCCAAAAGCCCATGAGAGACAATTTTCTCAAAAGACTTGATTCTTCAGATGCAAATTTCAGATGCAAATCATTCTTAGATGACTGAGAGCCAAACACAGTGGCTTCTTTTCATATCTCTCTTTTACACTAGCAGTTTTCTTCTCTTTACAAATTATCTACCTCATAAGTCATTGGTATTTGCTCTACAAATACGATATTTTATACATACATTTAACTTCAAGAGATTGCATGGTATGAGTGAATTTATATATTTATATATATATATATATATATATATACAGTATATATAAAATGTTGATTATTAACGTCCACCTCTCCTTAATCTACCTCCAGGGTGCGTACATTCTTGAAGTAGGTAATAAACTGTTGCCATTTTCCCAAAAATGAATCTCCCCTACCTCTGATGTTGTACTTGATTTTTTTTCCAGCTTCAAAAAGAACATTACATCTTTAAACCAGACTGATATAGAGGGGGGTTGTGGAGAGGTCCAAGACAACGATATTCTGCACCGAGCAAGCAACAATGCAAAGGCTACAACACTAGCTTGTCTAAGGTTCAGAGGTTCCTGTCTTGCTGATGTAAAAATATCTGTATAACATTAAAACCACCTGCCTAATATTGTGTAGGTCCCCACTGTGCCAGCAAAACAGTTCCAGTCCATCAAAGCATGGACTCCAAAAGACCTGTGAAGCAGCAGATACTGTTTGTCTGGCACATCCTACAAGCTTGATTGGATTGAGATCCGGGTAATTTAGAGGTCAAGACAACACTATGACCTCTTTGTTATGTTCCTCAAATAATTCTTGAACCATTTTTACAGTGTAGCAGGGTGCATTATCCTGCTGAATAAGGTAGGTGGTACATGTCAAATTAACATCTACATGAATGCCAATGCTCATGATCCAAAACATAGAAATGTCACATAAAGCAGGGTGAGGCACATGCAAGTGTATTAAAAAAGTTTTTTAATTTTTAAAGGTTAAAGGGCATGCAATTAGATACAAAGTCAAAGCGCACAACATATGGTCCAAAACAGGCAAAGGGTCAGGCAATCAGCAAAAACAAAACGAATTGACCTTGACTTCTAAGTTTCAGTGGGGACTGTTAATGTGTGTTTGTGTGTTTGTGTGTGTGTGTGTGTGTGTGTGTGTGTGTGTGTGCATACTCATGCTGTTTTTATTAGCACTTCCAAATACATTTAAAGATTGCATTTACATTTCAGTTGCCTTAAAACCTTCAGTATTCAAATGATAATAAAATAAGTGTAAAAAAAAACATTCCAATAATTCAACCCAATTTTCCATTTGAATAATTAAAAAAAATACATTTATATACCACATTCTATACAACAGAAATGTCATTGATCTATTGTGTAAGAAATAACTTGTTTTGCTGGACAGAACATCATGGGTTATGAGATACTTTTGGAATTTGCGCCACTTCTGTTCTCCCTTCAGAGTTAATAGCCAGAGGGCTAATGAGCTTAAACTTGTCTGTAACATTTGTGAAAAAAAAAAAAACAAAACAAAAAAAAACTTCTTGAGGCCTTTCATTAACCTGGGGTTAAATGAAGATCCACCCAATCAATGGTACTCTATAAATCTGCATGCACACACTGAGACACTTATTCTGTTCTCACAGAATTTTGCCTGGTGTGTACATCTTCTCATCCTGCATCGTGTTGCCAACATGAGTTGCCCCGCCAGCTCTGTAAGTACATTTATGTCAAGTAAAAAATTGTTTGAATTAATGATTGATTTGAATTAGCAAAAGGTTGTTGTACTACTTACTTACTTCATATTTCTTACTTAGCTCAGCAAATACTTATTCTACTTTTATTGGAAATAGATTACATTTATGAAACTCAAGAGTGTATATATATATATATATATATTTTTTTTTTATTTTATTATACATATGTGTATGCACATATATATATATATATATATATATGTGTGTGTATGTATATATATATATATATGTGTGTGTGTGTGTGTGTGCGTGTTTTCCATCACAAGGGGAGACAATCCTTTTCAATTATGGAGCAATCGAAAGTCACACCCTTGGGGAGCACATTCACAAACACGTTATTCATTCCTTCTGAAGTTTCAAATCCAGTCATCCAGCCTGTGAGTTTTACTGAATGTTCTACAGAGATGAATGGATGTAGTCTTAATAATAATAATAATAATAATAATAATAATAATAATAATAATAATAATAATAATAAAAACACTTCATGTTTATGGTCATTTATATATTTTCCTGTAGCTGTTGTATACTTGATTGATATTGTTTGTACTCTCCCCAGACACTTCCCTATATGGGAAAAATCCCTGGAGGCTTAAAACCAGATATGGCTGTGCTCATCCAAGGGGCTGTTCCTGCAAATGCCAAGCTGTAAGCTCTCGATTTATGTTTATAGCAAATACAGGAAGAAAATGTGAACGAAATAGCTGCCCAAAGATCGGAAATATTATTTAAAGATTATGAATACAGTCATATAGTTTACATAACATTGCAATTCAAACCATGTTTTTGTGTGTTTTTCTTCACAGCTTTGAGATAAATTTCCACACAGGGCAGTCTTATAGTAATGATATCGCTTTTTACTTCAACCCTCGTATTACAGTTAAATATGTATATATGAACAGCTTCAGAAATGGTAAGTGGGAAAAGGATGAAAGTGTTTATGACAAGCCCTTCCCCAAAGGGACATCTTTCAGTCTACTCATTACCATCAAGTCAGAGGGATATGAGGTATGTTTTTAAATGAAATTAAATTGCAGATAATTACTTTAAATATTATATAAAATAATAAAAGCAAATTTGCCATGCTTCTGAAGGTTTATGTGAATGGCTTGCGATACTGGCTGTTCCAACATCGCATGCCTCTAGAGCAAGTTTTGACACTTGGCATTCGTGGAGATGTTTTCATTTCCAGCTGTGGTTTTATTAATGTAAGTAGAATAGGTTCTTGATAATGTTTTTGTCCAAGTGAATCAATTATTTTTCTGATCAAATGTTATCTTATTGAACATTATGTTTGATCTATCTTTCTTTGTATCAGAACTGGAGCAAGACCTCTTTATTTGCGGAACAGTCAAAGATCACAGGTTTGGGGAGCTCATTCTTGAAAATGTTACCAATCCCTACAGAGCTTGTAAATCCAGTCATCCAACCTGTGAGTTAAAAAGCACGTGCAAATTAGGCCTTATTTCCATTTTTTCCCTGCATTATATAAAAAAATATATATATATTTTGTTGTTTGCACTGCAGACGATACCCTATACTGGTCCAATATCCGGAGGGACACAACCAGGAATGGCTCTGTTTGTCCAAGGGACTGTTAATCCAGCTGCAAACGCGTATGCTTATGAATAGCCAATATAGAAAGAAAGTTTATAAGTTTAAGAGATAAAGTGATCGTTATATATATATATATATATATATATATATATATATATATATATATATATATATATATATATATATGGCTTACAATATTAAACCTCTGCTGATAGCAATATTTGGTTTATTCAGTTGTATACAAAAAAATGCTAATTATTTTACATTGTTACTATAAAAACATATAAATGGAGTCTTTTCAGTCATAAATTTTCTTCATTATAATTGTGGTCAAAATAATTAGACAATCAAATTCTCAGAATAATGAATGGATCATGTAGCCGGTATCGTGAATCGACAAACATCCCTAATGACTTACCATCATGCTCAGTTATGCTGCTGCTGTTTATTATTTTGCATAACTATCATTTCTTTATTTATAGGTTTCGTATAGATTTTAAATCAGGGCAGAACACTAATGATGACGTCATATTTATCTTCAATCCTCAAATTGACAAATATGTGTACATGAACAACTTTGTAAATGGTATCTGGCAAAAAGAGCAATTAATCTGCTGTCATAAGCCCTTCACCAGAGGTGCAACCTTCAGTATATTGATTGTTATCAATTCAGAGTGTTTTGAGGTATGTTACTTGATCAATATTTCATTGTTTTTAATTAAATCGAAGTCATGTCAACAAATGTGCTACCGTTCTCCAGGTCTATGTGAATGGGATGCGACACAGCACATTCACGCACCGCGTGTATTTAGGTAAAGTTACTACGCTCTACATTAGTGGAGATGCTTGCATCCACTATTTTGGCTTTACTTACGTAAGTAAACCAATTTCTTATATTAATGTATTTTGTGAAAGTGTGTGAAATGTTTTTTTTTGCAAACTGTTTTGTCCCATGTCATGTGTAATGTTTACATTGTACCACCAGAACTGGAGCAGATCACCTTTCTTTAAGGATCAATTGAAAATCACAGACAAAGTTACCTCAATCACAAGTCCATTATCCATCCCATCAGAGATTGCTAACGCAGTCATCCAACCTGTG
>JAFFST010055184.1:0-24200 GCA_022414735.1 Noturus placidus | reverse complement strand
TATATATCAACTTCAAATAGTAGAATACTCAATGTGTTGCATTTTTTTGTAACACTTAAGTTTTTGTTTTTTTTTCTTCACAACTTAAATTAATTTTAAAGCCGGAGGATGACATCGCTTCTGTTGTTGTTGTTGTTGTTGTTGTTGTTGTTGTTTTGTATGATTAATTATTATTATTATTTTTTGTCACAGCTTTGAAATAAATTTCAAAAAAGGGGAGTCTGATATTGATGACATCGCTTTTCACTTCAACCCTCGCATTGGTCAATATATCTACCTGAACAGCTTTAGAAATGAAAGCTGGGAAAAGGAGGAATGTGTCTCTGACAAACCCTTCACCAAGGGAGCAGCCTTCCAAATATTTATCATCATCAAAACAGAGGGCTATGAGGTGTGTATTTGTGATAATTTACCAACTGTTGTTGTTAAAATAAACCCATAAAAGGTTCAACCAAATATGTCTCATTTCTGCAGGTTTACATTAATGGCATAAGACACTGCATGTTCAAACACCGCTTTCCTCTAGAGAAAGTTTCAATAGTTAACATTCGTGGAGATGTATCCCTGCCCATCTTTGGTTTTATTGATGTAAGTAAAGCAATTCCATGAAACTGATGTTTTTTGGGGAAATGAGTGAAATGCATTTTCTAGTCAAGCTGTTACATTAAAAACGATCATGTTTATATATGTCTATTATCAGAACTGGAACACACTGAATATGAGCCAATCAAATACTAGAGTCATGGGGAGTTTAGTTTCCAAACACTTATCACTCCCACCAGCAGTGTCATGTCCATTCATCCAGCCTGTAAGTGAAACAACACTTCTGATGGAGAAGAATGTCAAAACATGTTATCTAAAATATCTTTTTAAATACAGCCATGAATCCTGAAGATAACATAACTTTATTATTATTATTTTATATTTTTTTAAAATTGTAAATTCCTTTGTTTTACCAGACACTTTCCTATGTGAGTAGAATCAAAGGAGGAATAAGACCAGATATGGCTGTGTTCTTCCAAGGGACCATTCCAATAAACGGCAAACGGTATGTTTTCACATTACTTTTAAAATAAAATGCAGAAAAGCCAACTCAATTTTAGCCTTTACAAAAGAATCAGCTATAAATTATACAATCATGAACATATCATTTCGGTTGACATCACAGCATAATAGTCGATTATTAATGTGTTCATCATTTATCATGTATTAATATGACTTGTGTTTCTGTTGTTGTTGTTGTTGTTGTTGTTTTTTTGTTTTTTTTTGTATGATTAATTATTTAACTTTTTTTTTTTTTGGTCACAGCTTTGAAATAAATTTCAAAACAGGCGAGTCTGATAGTGATGACATCGCTTTTCACTTCAACCCTCGCATTGGTCAATATATCTACCTGAACAGCTACAGAAATGGTAGCTGGGAGAAGGAGGAATGTGTCTCTGACAAACCCTTCACCAAGGGAGCAGGCTTCTATATGTTTGTTGTCATCAAGTCAGATAACTATGAGGTAAGTGTTGTTTTTTTTTTTTTTATTTTAGATTATTTTGACAGAAATTCCTCTTAGTGGTTAGCACGTCCGCCTCACACCTCCAGGGTCTGGGGTTTGAATCCCACCAGGGCCATGTGTGTGCGGAGTTTGCATGTTCTCCCCGTGCATCGGGGGCTTCTTCCAGATACTCCGGTTTCCTCCCCCAGTCCAAAGACATGCATGTTAGGCTGATTGGCGTGTCTAAAGTGTCCGTAGTGTATGAATGGGTGTGTGAGTGTGTATGTGATTGTGCCCTGCGATGGACTGGCACCCTGTCCAGGGTGTACCCCGCCTTGTGACAGATGGGATAGGCTCCAGGTTCCCCGTGACCCTGAAAAAGGAGTAAGCGGTAGAGGATGGATGGATGGATGGATGGATGGATGGATGGATGTACTACTTCTCTATGTGAATTTATACATGTATTACTCTTCTCCAGGTGTATGTGAATGGCTTGCAGCACTGTAAGTTCAAGCACCGCATTCCTCTAGAGAAAGTTTCCACACTTGGCATTTGCGGTGATATCTCCAAACCCATCTATGGCTGTATCGATGTATGTACAATAATTTATTGTGTACGTTGCTGGAATGTGCTTTCTGGTTTCAAACTGTTTCATTGATGATCATGTCTTATATATTCATTTCCACATCAGAACTGGAGCAGTTCATATTTATGTCTGGATCAATCAAGAATCACAGGCATGGGGAGCACATTCTCAAGCCTGTTAGCAAACCCTTCAGATTTATCACATCTGGTCATTCAGCCTGTGAGTTTATACGGCAAATAAAACCAAGACGAGTGCCACAAAATAGAAAATAATAATCAACCATGACAATGCACATATGCAAACAATAATTTTTAGATTTAACATGGTTACCTAATTCTGCATACTGTCCATGCATTTTTTTTCCAGACACCTCCCTATTTTGCTAAAATACCTGGAGGTTTAAGACCAGATATGGCGGTATACTTCCAAGGGACTGTTCCTACACATGCTGTAAGGTAGGGTCTCACTTTACTCTTCTTCAATACAAACAAGGACGTGATAATTAAACAGTCCTATTTATAGTACATAGTACAAACAATATAATACAGTGACCATGAACATATTTTACATTACATATCATTTTAAAAAATACTCCCAAGCATGGCAGTTTTACTTGTATTTTGTATGATTTAGATTTTTTTTTTTTTCCCCACAGCTTTGAGATAAACCTCCAAACAGGTTGGTGTCCAGAGAGTGACATTGCTTTTCATTTTAACCCTCGCATTGGGCAATTTGTATACTTGAACAGCAGCAGAAATGCCAGTTGGGAGATACAGGAATGTGCCTCTGTCAAACCCTTCACTCAGGAAACATCCTTTAATATGTTTGTTGTCATCAAATCTGAGGGCTATGAGGTGTGTTTCTTAGTTTAATTTGCCGATACAGATGTGGCCTTTAAGAATGCGTGTTTTTTCTCTTTTTTTCATGCTCTTTCACGTCACGTATACCATGGTTTTAAGAATTTTATTTCATTTGCTGTGCTTCACACAATAACCACCAGATGGCGCATGGAACAACATACTACAGCTGAACAGAGTACAATAAAAATGGAACGTGTGCTCGAATATTTCACATAAAATGTGCTCTGTTACTTATTTCAAAACAATTCTGAGAGAAGTTCACAGATCGGGCGGGTCAAGTACAAACAGATCATGGGCTTCAGTACAAAAAACAGCACCATTTGTTTGGTAAAAGACTATATTTGCATACAGTATATGTCCAGGCAGAACTACTGTATCTACTAGCAAGCCGTGTTTATTCAACTGAAACATGACTGCCCCTACTGGTCTTATATGATACCGCATGAAATCGTAGGATCCCTTTTGCTTTGACGAGCTTTTTTAATGGCCACATCTCTGGATAATAATAATAATAATAATAATAATAATAATAATAATAATAATAATAATAATAATAGAAACAAAAAATATTCAAATATGAACCTTACCTTGCTTCTTCAGGTCTACGTGAATGGACTGTTCCACTGTATGTTCAAGCACCGCTTACCTTTAGAGAACATTTGCACACTTAGTATATATGGAGATGTTTCAATCCCCATCTATGGTTTTATTGATGTAAGTTGAGCTGTTTCTTACTCCTTTGTACAAGTAAATACGTGTTTTGCTTGATAATTTCAATGAATGTAGTAGAATATGTCTATTCTTTCCATTTTTATCAGAACTGGAGCAGTTCGTCTTTCATTACAGACCAATCTAAAATCACAAGCAAGGGAAGTCAAAGTCTGTTACCAGTACCGACAGAGGTTTCACAGTCATTCATCCAGCCTGTGAGTTGAGCTGTGTAGTCAGTGGAGATTAATGTCACAATATGTTCAATTTGAAATTTAAAATGTGTATGTCCATACCTTAATCAGTACATTCTATCACTCATCATGGATGCGTAATCATGAATATTGGTTGTATTTTATCCAGGCACTTCCCTATGTGGGTTTGATCAGAGGAGGATTAAAACCAGACATGGCTTTGTTCTTCCAAGGGACTATTCCTGCACATGCCAATGGGTACAAACTAATTTTAAAATCAGTGAAATTGTAGAAAAAAATAAATGATATTAACATAGTTCTGAGGAACCAAAATATTTCATGGATCAGAAACATTTCACTCTTGCTGTACATTACAATGAAGTTTAAAATATAGGATTAAGCTTTTTTGACCAAAATTCTGCGAATAATTTTTTAAACTTTTTTTGTTTGTTTGTTTGTTTTTACAATTTATTTACAGCTTCGAAATAAATTTCAAAATAGGACCATCTGATGGTGATGACATCGCATTTCATTTCAATCCTCGCATTGGTGGATATGTCTACCTGAACAGCTTTAGAAATGGTAGCTGGGATACGAGGGAACCTATACCTAATTCACCCTTCAATAAGGGAACAGCCTTGAATATGTTTGTTGTCGTCAAATCAGAGGGCTATGAGGTGTGCTTTTGTTTTGATTTGGGAAATGTTATAGTGAATAAAAAAAAAAATAAGGGCATTTTATATATATATATATATATATATATTTTTTTTTTTTTTTTTTTTTTTGCAGGTCTATGTGAATGGCCTGAAATATTGCATGTTCAAGCACCGCATTCCTCTAGAGAGAGTTTCAACGCTTGCCATCCGTGGAGATGTTTCCCTTTCCTTCTGTGGTTTAACTGATGTAAGTTAAACAGTTAGGTGTAAGCTAATTGTTCATTGTTCTTGTTTATTTTTTTTCTGGGGAAGCTGCTTCTTATTGAAGAACATGCATGATATATATATTTTTTTTTCTTCAGAACTGGAAGACATCTTCCTTCTGCTCAGTTATAGGGACCTCTAGCACTACACCTGTCCTTAAAGATGTTTCATATCTGATCAGCAACCCTGTAAGTAAAACAGCCCATACAGTAACACGGGCATGAATATGACAACATGCCAAACGGACATTTTTACAGTCAGCCACCCTGCTCCATGATAGATACACGATTGTTCGTATATTTTTTTATTTTCTTTTTACAGACACTTCCCTATATAAATGGAGTCCCAAGAGTGCTAAAACCAGACATGGCTATACTTTTCCAAGGGACTGTTCCTGTACATGCCAAAGGGTATGCACTTGAATTGTGCACAATGTGCACAATGATGGCAAATGGCGCACTTATATAGCGCGTTTATCCAAAGCGCTTTACACTGTGTCTCATTCACCCATTCACACACACACTCACTGACACACCATTGGTAGCAGAGCTGCCATGAAAGGCGCTAACTTGCTATCGGGAGCAACTTTGGGTTCAGTGTCTTGCCCAAGGACACTTCGGCATGTGGAGTCACGTAGGCCAGGAATCAAACCGCCAACCCTAAGATTAGTGGACAACCCGCTGTACCACCTGATCCACAGCCACCAAATGATAAAATACTACATAGTCTAGAAGTACTATAATTATAAAAAACATTCAGACTCAGATAATTTATTTATTTATTTGGTTATTTATGAAAAGCATAAAACAGTTTTATAGTTTTTAGCAAGTGCAAATTATTACCTGGACATTGCACTTCATTCACTGACTTTAAAATGACTGTATATTGTTATGATTTATAATCAGACACACCGGTGTCACCCAGAGGAGAATGGGCTGCCTTTTCAGTCTGATTCCTTTCCAAGTTTCTTGCTCATGTTACCTCGGGGATCCCCCCCCGCCCCCTTGCTACTGTTGTCTCTGGCTTATTTATTAAGGATTTACATCTATATCTAAATTTCTGTTAAACCAGTTAAACCAATGTGTATTGTTAAAAGCGGCTTACAAATAAAACTGAATTGAATAGTTCAATTAGTTAAAGGCAATATTTGCAATACTTTTTTTTTTTCTTTGCAGCTTTGAAATAAGTCTCAATACGGGACTGTCTGATGGAGGTGACATCGCATTTCATTTCAACCCTCGCATTGGTCAGTATGTCTACCTGAACAGCTTCCGAAATGGTAGCTGGGAGAAGGAGGAAACTGCACCAGACAAACCCTTCACCAAAGGAGCAGCCTTCCAAATTCTTCTAGTCATCAAATTTGAGGGCTATGAGGTGTGTTCTAATATATATATATATATATATATATATATATATATATATATATATATATATATATATATATATAACAATTGCACCAGCATTAATTAAATGTACATAATTCCTGCAGGTCTATGTCAATGACATAAGACACTGCATGTTCAAGCACCGCATTCCTCTAGAGAAAGTTTCAACACTTGCGATTTGTGGAGATGTTTCTCTTCCCATCTGTGGTTTTATTGATGTAAGTATAATGTAAGTTTCTTGCTATTAATGATTTATTTGAACGTTGTTTATTCGTATTCATTTTTTTTTTTTTCTGGAGAAGCTGCTTATTTAAAGAAACTACTTGATCGTTTTCCTTTTTCTTCAGGACTGGAAGACATCTTCCTTTTACTCAGTTATAGGGGCCTCAAGCCCTACACCCATGTCTGAAGAGATTTCATTTTCAGTCAGCAACCCTGTGAGTAAACCAGCACATAACACAGACATGAATATAACAACATGTCAGGCAGAACTTTCTGTTGTCACCCAGCTTGCTCCTAATGGATAACTGATTGTTCACATTGTCTGTGCTCCCTGCAGACACTTCCCTATGTGGGTAAAATCCCAGGAGGGATAAGACAAGATGTGGCTTTACTTTTCCAAGGGACTGTTCCAACAGATGCCAAAGGGTATGCTCTAAAAATTTGGTTCAACGGACATGAAGAAAATATCTTATTGAAGTACTGTATTTATAAAACCATGCAGATTACAGATTACTAGTGTAAAATATTAGTCCTGGGATAAGCATAGGACACTTTTTATAGTCACAGCATAGTCTTTTGAAAGTGCTAGACTGTATTGACTACAGTAGAGAGTTGTGCGTCCACATCCTCATATCTGTAATATTTATTCTCCTATTCATAGTGTGTTTGTCAAATATTTTTCAATTCAATTCAATTCAATTCAATTTTATTTGTATAGCGCTTTTTACAATAGACATTGTCTCAAAGCAGCTTTACAGGAATATAAACACAGTACACACACAGTAAAAGTGACAAATTAATCCCAACTGAGCAAGACACTGAGTGGCGACAATGGCAAGGAAAAACTCCCTTGTGTGTTTTAGAGGAAGAAACCTTGAGAGGAACCAGACTCAGAAGGGAACCCATCCTCATCTGGGTAACAACAGATATTATTAAAGTGATCATTATTGATCTATATGTAATATGTTTGGCTTAGAAGAAGCCTTTGTCCCAGCAGTCTGGATTTGGAGTAGATGAGAGCTCCATCCAGAAGTAGGACCTCTGAGAATGATCATGCAGGTCCGGAGGACCAGGATCTCCAACATCTCCATAAACTCATGTGTAGCTCGGCATTTTAATACATTTAGTACTGTTCCTCCTCTCTACACCTCTATACTGTAATGATTTCTAATCCCATTATCTGGTGTCACCCAGAAGAGGGTGTGTTCCCTTTTCAGTCTGGTTCCTCTCAAAATTTCAGTTTTGCACTGCCAGTGTCACCTCTGGCTTGCTCATTAGGGATCTAGATCTAGATTGGGAGTTCTGTGAAGCTGAATTTAAATTTTTTTTTTCAGATAGCTATTTCCAATACTTTTTATTTTTCTTCACAGTTTTGAAATCAATTTTAAAACGGGGCCGTCTGATGGTGATGATGTCGCTTTCCAGTTCAATCCTCGCATTGGTCAGTACATCTACCTGAACAGCTTTAGAAATGGAAGATGGGAGAAGGAGGAAACTGCACCTGACAAACCCTTCATCAAGGGAGCAACCTTCCAAATGTTTATAGTCACCAACTTTGAGGGCTATGAGGTATATTCTATGATCATTTGCATGCATATTTTACATGAAAGGATAACATTAAAAGCCACATTTTCCTTCTTTTTGCAGGTCTATGTGAACGGCTTAAAACATTGCATATTCAAGCATCGCATTCCTCTAGAGAAGGTTTCAGCACTTGGAATTCGTGGAAATGTTTCCCAAATCATATGTGGTTTTATTGATGTAAGTATACAGCATCTTGCTACTTTTACTATAATGCTATGTTGTTGGTTTTTTTTTTAATTCTTTGAAAAAAAAGTAAAAAAAAAAATTTCTTCCAGAACTGGAGTAGTTCTTCATTCTTTACGGAACTAAAGAAAGACACAGGCATGAAGAGCATAACCTCAAATGTCGTTACTCTAGATGTTTCAGAATCAGTCATCAACCCTGTAAGTAAAACAGCATTATAGTATGGTGATGAATGCCACAACATGTCAGAAATAATTATTTGCATTCAATTTACTATAGTTGCGCTATGATAATAAATAAAAATATCGGTTTTACTATTAAGAATAAGAAAATGTGTTCCTACATTAATATACCTGTTGGATACCTGATTAATTACCCTATATGTGTTCTTTCCAGGTAATTCCCTATATAAGTACAATCCCACCAGTCAAAAAACAGGATTTGGCTGTTCTATTTCAAGGGACCATCCTTAAAAATGCAGAAAGGTATGCTTTCACATCACTCTAAAATGCCAATGTAGAAAATGCGTTTCATTTTATTGAAGCATGGACAATAAAATATCTACACTTATATTACATTTCAACATTTTGTTTTTTACTTGTTGAACTTGTTGTTTTTTTTTTTCTTTCCCTAGATTTGAAATAAATTTCCAAACAGGGAAAGGTACCCATGATGACATTGCATTTCACTTTAACCCTCGGATTGATCGTTATACTGCCTTGAACAGCTTCAGAAATGGTTCTTGGGATAAGGAGGAATCTGTGTTCGACAAACCCTTCACTAACGGAGCAACCTTCCAAATTATTGTTGTCTTTCAATCAGATAGATATGAGGTGTGTTTCTTAATTTATTTTACTTAACAAATGTATGGTGCAAAACCATTAAATGAATGTTCCATTCTTCTACAGGTTTATGTGAACGGCTTGAGCCACTGCACATTTAAACATCGCATACCTTTAGAGAAAGTTTCTACAATTGCCGTTCTTGGGGAAGTTACCATTCAGCTCATTACTTTTATTGAAGTAAGTAAAGCATTTTCTGCTTCCAATTTATTTTCTGCAAGTTTTGAAAAAGGTTGAAAATTCCATTAATTACCATGTTTAATATTTTTCTTTCCATTAGAGCTGGAGTTCATCCATCAGTAAATAATAATCTAAGAAGAGTAACATAATTTCGACATAAATTTTGAATACTGTCTCCACATCAGGTTATCTAAAGTTTTGCTGCAAGGCCTGCTTGAATACTTCTGTCGCATTCCAATGAAGAAAAAAAAAAAGTTTTGTCTATTCAAAAATGCAGAAAGAAGTGACAAGACCGTCCAGATGTGACAATCTGTTCAGATTTTTGTTGAAGGGTAGCTTGTCTGACCTACAATCTACATTGGAAAGGCTTTGATGTGGTTAAGCTTGCATTCTGATTCTCTATTAGAGAGACTCAAAGGGGGGATTCAGGGAACATAAGGCATCTTGCATGTACTTTTCTTATCTGCTTAGGAGTATTAACATTGGTCAATGCATACTTAGTCCTGTGTTCCAAAAATGGACACCTTGTTGGGTAATATGATTAAAAAAATAAAATAAACACGTGCAGGCCTTTTCTTTTTTCTAGCTCACTGGTTAAATTTCTGTTTGTTGAACTGATTTATCTATTCATTCTCAATAAACAATGGAAATATGAAGGTTCTGATGCTTGTCTTTTTTATCCATACTCTGTAAATAGTGTTACTCTCCAGACTAGGGAGGAACATAACAGCAAAAAGTAAATGCTAATTTACTGGAATAGAGAAAGTTGATGAGGAAAAAACATTTACGATGTGAATCTAACAATGTTCACCTCCCACTCTCACTGGTCTGAAAAAAAAAAACACATTCCATCACACATCTCTTTATGCAATCTTCATTGGGGATTAAAAGTTGTTACAAATCAGTCCCATATCCTTCAACAGATTATTATACTAAATATGTTGATTAAGTGCTAAACTTAAGTGAAGACTGTTTGGCACTTAAGTGCAAGTGAGTGCATTTTCAAATAATTGTGTACCAGTTGTGTACCAAATCACTCTTAGTTTATACTAAATAGCATGTTTACATAGTACATTAATGACCTCATTGGTAATATAATACCTTTGAGAAATTAGTGTATTTATTAATTATGCATTAGATATTAACAACTAAATGGTGATGTTTCTTGTATTGAAGCCCATCATCTGCTTGTGCTTGGCCCACGGATCTGTGAACCTCTCTCAGAATCATTTTGAAACAAGTAACAGAGCACATTAAACTTCATCAAGCCTGAAAAAGTGGAAAATGTGGTTGGTTAGGTTTGAGAAAAAAAAATATTATGTATGGTTTACATTAAAATATTGCATTTCTCATCAAAATATATGCTAAACCGTATTTAAACAAGTTTCTATTAACAAGAGTAAATGATGCTAAGTAAGCAAGAGCGCATCTTTCTGTACTCTGCTGAGGGGTATTGTAATGATCGGCTATGATGATGTCATGTGGGGTCAAGGGGCGTGGTCGCCGCCCTTCCTTTCACTCTCTCGGCAAGTGCTGGTATGGCAGTTAATAATAAGCAATCCAAAGGATCAGGCAGAAAACAAAGTCCAAAGCAGGCTAGGGTCCAACAATCAGGCAGACTGGCTAAACAAGGCAGAGCAGAAAATCGAGATCAAAGACTATAACCAGAAAAATAAACACAAGACAAGGCTTGGAAATACGACAACCAGGCAACTGAGCATAATACTTTACAAAGTCCTTGTGTAGAACTAGTCTCTTATATGTGTGGTTGTGAGTATTGTGAATAGGATGCAGGTGTGTGTGATAAGAGTGAATTTGAGTGTTCCAGTAAATGCAGTCCATGGTGGCCATGATTGTAGGCCGCCGTGCAGGATTGGAAATGTAGTCACTGGTTTGCTGTGACATGACAGAACAGACACCCCCCCCCCCCACACACACACACACACACCCAATGGCGCTTCTCCTGAAGTACCAAAAAACACTACCTCCGCCGGCAGTCCTGGCCCTCTGTGCAAAATGTTTTCACAGCCAGGTTCGCCGAGGTCATTAGGCAAGACTCATTTAGACAGGTGCTTGACTTGGTTGGCCATCTTGTCAGCCCTTCTTGAGTGTGGAGCAAAATTCTCAGCAAAGCAGGAAGGCAGAGCAACGTCCTCAGAGGGAGCAGGAAGTCTGAGCATCAGCCTTGGTGGAGCAAGAAGGCAGAGTGTCAGCCTCCAGTGAACTCCGCTGGCTGAACTTGGTTGGCTGTGCCAACAGACTCAGGCATGAGCAGAATGTGGTTGGTTGTGTCTGCAGTGAGCAGAACTTGGTTGGCCATGTCATCAGAATTGGGCATGAGTAGAACTTGGTTGGCCATGTCAGCAGACTCGAGCATGAGCAGAGCTTGGTTGGCTGTGTCAGCAGACTCGGGCATTAACAGATCTGGTTGGCCGTGTCAGCAGACTCGGGCATGAGCAGAACTTGGTTGGCAGTGTCAGCAGACTCGGGCATGAGCAGAACTTGGTTGACAATGTCAGCAGACTTGGGCATAAGCAGAACTTGGTTGTTCATGATGTCGGTTTCAGGCATAAGGAGAACTTGGTTGGTCTTGTCAACTGACTCTGGCGTGCACATAACATGGTTGGTCATGATGTCGACTTCAGGCGTGAGCAGAACTTGGTTGGTTGTGACGTTGGTTTCAGGCATGAGGAGAACCTGGCTGGATATGATGTCGGTTTCAGGCATGAGGTGATCTAGGTTGGTCGTGTCAACAGACTCTGGTGTGAGCATAACTGGGTTGGTCATGACATCGACTTCAGGCATGAGCAGAACCTGATTGGTGGTGACGACGGTTTCAGGCACAGGAACTTTGTGTGGACTGTCACATCGTCGATCTCAGACAGGAACTGGGCGTGAGATGTTGCCTCATCGACCTCATACAGGAACTTGACGTGAGAGGTCGCCTTGTCGACCTCGGACAGGAACTCGGCATGGGAGGTTACCTCACTGACCTTTAGCTGGAACTTGGCGTCGGAGGTTGCCTCATTGACCTCAGACAGGGACATGTCCTGAGAGGCCATCTCTTCAACCTTGGACAAGAAATTGGCGTGGGAGGTTGCCTTGTCGACCTCAGACAGGAACGTGTCTTGGGAGGCCATCTCTTCAACCTCGGACAGGAACTTGGTGTGAGAGGCTCTCTTTTCAACTGTGGACAGGAACTTCATTTGAGAGCTTGTCTCTTCGATCTCCGACAGGAACTTGGCTTGAAAGGTTGTCTCTTCTACCTCAGACATGAATTTGGCATGAGCAGAGCTTGGTTTGGCCATTTCTTTGACCTGGGACATGAACTTGGCTTTAGAGGTCGTCTCTTCGACTTGGGACAGGAAATTGGTTTGAGAGGGCGCCTCATCGACCTCGGACAGGAACTTGGTGTGAGTGGCTGCCTCTTCAACCTCGGACAAAAACTTGGCTTGAGAGGCCCTGTTTTCGACCATGGGATAGGAACGAGGCTTGCGAGGTCACTGCTTCATCTTCTGACAGGAACTTGGCTTGAGAGGTCACCTCTTTGACCTTGGACAGGAACTTGATGTGAGAGGTCGCCTCTTCGATCTCGGACAGGAACTTGGATTGAGAGGTCAACTCTATGACCTCGAACAGGAAAATGGCTTGGGAGGTCACCTTGTTGACCTCTAGCAGGAATTGGATGAAGCTCTGGAGAGGAGGTCGCCACATTGACTTCCAACTGGAGCTCAGCAGGTGAGGTCGGGTTGGAGCTCTGGAGGTGAAGTCGCCTCGTTGACCTTTGACTGGAACTCTGTATATGAGACCACCTCATGGGTCTCAGGTTTAAGCTCTGGAGATGAGGCCACCACATTGGCCTGAGACGAGTGTCCAGCAGGTGAGACCAACTCATAGGTCTCATGCTGGAACTCTGGGAACGAGGTTGCCATGTGGGTCTTAGGTAGGAGTTTTGAGAAGGAGGTCACCAAGTTTTCTTGCTCATAACAGGTGGTGAACGGAAAGTGAGGTTCTTCTCTGAGGTAGGCCTCAAAAGATCCTCCAGGATGGCCCAGGATTCTGAACTGCCAAACACCATCACGAATAGTCCCACAAACTGAGTTACATTCACAAGTCCCCTGGATTCCATGGCCACTATATGCTGCACCCACCGGCGTGATGGGCCACAAAACCACTGAGGAAACTGGATCGAATCCACAGCTGGGATGGTTTGCTTGGTTTCCCTAGCATGACTTCTCCTTCTCTTTCCTGCTGTTGTTATAGGATGGGAAATGTAGCCACTGGTTTTCTGTGATATGACACTGACCAAATAAAATATGAAATTGATGAATAATGAGACTGTGAGTAAAATTTGTGCATGCTTGTTTTCAGATTTGACTGTATGAAACATTAATAAATAAGAGACATAAGAAAGAAGCCTGATGGTCTTGTTAGAAAAAAACAACAGTCTTATTTTCTGCCCTCAGCTATAGTAATTTTATTGTTGCCATTTAGAAGTCTGCCAACATCAAATTCCCACTATGAGTTGATAAAATTTGTCACAGTTAGAGAGAATATTTTTTTCAGATGCAAATTTACATTGCAAATCAGACATTGCAAAACAGCCAAATAAATGTGTGTGCTGCTTTGATCTACCTTTCATCTCCCTTCTTGCATCACAACAGGTCTTTTGCATGTGATTATAGCAATTGTATTGCCTTTAGACCTTAATCTCCCCATTTATCTTTTGACCCATCCTGTAGATTAAACTCCACAAAAGGTTTAATACATGTGCCATTACTGTGTGAAACATTTCTGAAAACAATAGTTTAAAAGTAAATTTAAATCTATAATATACTGTACTTAGACTTAAATGATATATCTTGTTTCATAAAATATTTATTTAGCAGCACCTCCCTGTGAATAGCCATGCTCGTCAACTGTCTAGCTTTATTATGCCTACATATTACTTTTGCTATAAAACTAAACAATAGACCCTATACAATTGAGGTAAATATGAACTAAATATAACTGTGGTGCAACTGTGTGTGTGTGTGTGTGTGTGTGTGTGTGTGTACAAGATATGTGTTTATAAGATAATCCTGTTTTTATGTCAGAACAAGAACAGAGTATCTTTTTGTGGACTGGCCAGATGACCCTGTGAGGACATTTAGAAAAAAAAAAACATTAAAGATAACCTATTAGTTACTGAGGTATGAGGAATAATGTAAATAAAAGGTTGCCATGAGAATATTACAAAAGTGTATGGCTTCTGTCCCTTTAGTGTGTATTTTTGCTATGCCAGATGTAAAACAACCTTGTCCAGAATAAAGAGGAATAAATTAGCTGAGTAGTTAGGTTCCAAATGTAAAAATGTTGTGACTGGCCACCATATCTTATTAGAGTTAACAGAATACAAAAATTAGCTTTCCATGAGAAATTGTAAGAAATGTTCTTATGTTCTTATTTCTTTCTTCTTATTTACCCCACTGGCATTATGCCCCTGGCTCACAAAGAGACTCCTACTAAGAAAGAATCATTTGAATAGCAAAGTGACAACTCTACCTCAGGTTCCTCCAGTTCATATGAAGATAAGAGGCTCTTTGAAATTATAAATATATATATATATATACATTAGTTTTTTAGTTTTTTATTTAGCTAATTTGTCTTTAACTGATTTTTAGAGCTAATAATTGTGATACATGATCTTACAAATCTCACGGCAGGCTGGTACTTCTGGTAATTTCAACACATGAAGGTGTCATCACTACTACTGTCAGAAACACTCAACTGCCTATGAACAAGTGATATTAATTTATACATTCGTTAGATGTACATGTATATACTGAGCCCCAAGGAAGTACTGCCCTCCTGGCCCCACCCACCAATGATTATTTATTTCTTTGCTGTATTGCAACATCAAAATTAAGTAGGTTAGAAGGGGATATTTGTCTTCTCATTTTGACACGATCCTTTACAAAAATGAAATAAAATAAAGTCTTTACATGTTGTGTAGTAAGCATTCATCCCCTATCTTTTAGCGCTCGAAATTAGAACTAGTAGTTAATTTTTAAGAGCTCACACGAAATACCTTTGTTAATATTAAATCCTCCTGTGTCCAGCTGTATGCTTTGATGTTAAATATCAGTGACTTTAGGAGGTCTCACGTCAAGACATGCCAGATGAGATTAGTTCTATGGTCATGAAAACCAAGACCCATGAAGCTTTAAAAAATATTGTAAATGGTAAAATGGTAAATGGTGCACATATATAGTGCTTTTATCCAAAGCGCTTTACACTGTGTCTCATTCACCCATTCACCCATTCACACACACACGCACGCACACACACACACACACTCACACACCAATGGTAGCAGAGCTGCCATGCAAGGTGCTAACTTGCCATTGGGAGCAACTTGGGGTTCAGTGTCTTGCTCAAGGACAATTTGGTATGTGGAGACACATGGGCCGGGAATCGAATTGCCAACCTTACGATTAGTGGACGATTAGTGGACAACCCAGCTCTACCAACTGAGCCACAGCCGCCCACATTGTGAAGAAACAAGATGGAGAAGGTTATCAAAACATCTTCAAAGCCAAACCCAGACACTACTAAGATCAGGCCAAACTGAATGCTCAGGCAAGAAGCTCAATTGACCGAGAAGTGTCCAGGAGTCCAGATACAACATGAAAGGTATTACAGATCTCAGTGGCTGAATTAGGAGGACCTGTGCAGACTTCAACAATGTTATCAGCTCATCACAGATACAGCCTATATGGAAGAGTGTCGAGAAAGAAGCCACTACTGACACAATCTGAGCGCTTTAGGATAAAGTGTTTGTGGTCTGTTGAGACTAAAGTCTTGCCATTTGGTCTAAAGCCACAGCAAAATTTGGTGCAAATCACATACAGAAAAACACCAAGGTAACACCATTTATATAATCAAGCATGTTGATGGAAACATCATGCTTTAGGGTTGTGTTTCAGCAGGAGATACTGGAAAGCTTGTTGCCATTACAATAAAATATGTGTATGAACAATATAAGCAAATTGTTGAGGCAAACCTGTTCCAGTCAGCCAGACATCTGCATATAGGGGAAAAATATATACAGTACCTATCAGCCATAACCTTAAAACCCCCTGCCTAATATTGTGTAGTTTCCCTGGTTCACCAGTTGTCCTTTCCTGGAACACTTTTGGTAGGAATTAACCTCTGCATATCGGGAACACCCCACCATTTTGGAGATGCTCTGGCCCAGTCCTTTAGCCATCAGAACTTGGCTCTTGTCAAAGTCACTCAGATCTATACACTTGCCCATTTTCCCTGCTTTCCACGCATCAACTTTGAGAACTGTCTGTTTACTTGCTCTCAAACATATCCAACTGCTTGACAGGCGCCATTGTAACAAAATAAACAATGTTATTCACTTCACCTGACAGTGGATTTAATGTTGAACAGTGTATGTTTTAATGAGCCAGAGCACAGGGTATGACGTGAAGATTTCTGTCCACCAAGCTCCATGTTCTTTGACAAAGTTGGAAAAGAATTGTATTAAGGAATGGAAGAAAATGTCAAAATCAAAATGCAAAATAACTGTACAAAGCTTTTTAAACTGGTTTACTGTGTAAAAAATAACTTATTTTATTGTACATTACATTAAAGTTTTTTGGAGTTTCGTGCAATTGGGTTCATTGCCAAAGGGCTAACGATTTTAAAATAGTTCATAACATTTATTAAAATGCCTTGGGGACTTTCATTATCCTGAGGTCAAAAAGAGTTCCACCCCCATCAGTGGTACACTATATAAAACTCTGTGCACACGTTCAGACACTCATTCTGATCTCACAGAATTTAGCCCAATCTGCTTATTGCAAACATGAGTTGTGGAGGCAGAGGAAGAGGAAGAGGACTTGGTCATCGTGGCCACGGCCATCATGAGCACGGCCATCATGAGCACGGCCATCATGAGCATGGCCATCATGAGCACGGCCATCATGTGCACGGCCATCATGGGAGGCATGGTTTTCAGGTAAGTACTCTTCTGAGGATTATTTGCTTGCATTATTTGCTTTATTTGTAATAGCCAAATGTGCATGTTTGGATATACTGCCTAACATACTAGTGTGTGACTCTAGACTCTACTCTTGACCCTACCTGAAAACCCTTAGGTTTTAATGGAAGCTCTATCTAAAGTTCTATATCTAACACAGGACAGCAGTATTCTCTCCTCTCAATAGGATTTTGAACATTCAAGTCTGACAAACCATACCAAACAAAATGTAAGGTGACATTTTGTAACTTTTAAAAGTCAAATGTGAGAAAATTTTGTTGAGCTAAAATAGAGTCACTTAGAACTGTCAACAGGAAACTGACATCAAAGCATTTCGTCTCACTAAACAACAATGATATTTTAGAGTTAAATCCTCACAAATATGAAGAGTGACAGATCACTAATTTTACAACTTACCCCACTCTTTTCTATATATTTTTTCTCCACTATGTTTATGCATACAGTGTATGACATATATATATATATATATATATATATATATATATATATATATATATATAATGCATATACTGTATGACTGTACTGTATATTCATTTAATGACAATTATCTCAAGCAGTTCTTTCTAATGTTCTTTTGTTGTCAGGAGTGATTATCTTGGAATTAGAAAATAATATAATTTAGGATGTAAAATGCAGACTTCTTGAGACCACTGAACTTCATGCTGATATCTTTTTTTTTTTTTTTTTATCAATCAGGAGGAAGTCCATTCATTTCCCGGTATGGCACAATCGTTCTTTCAAGGTATGGGGGTCACGCAGTTAACTATCCCACCTGAGGTTTCAAATCCAGTCATACAGCCTGTGAGTAAAAATAATGCACAGTATAAAGATAAATACAAGTCTTTATTTTAATAATGCTAATCATTCCCAGGATAATGCACCAAATATGAATTTTGTAATTCCATTATTTGGCAATTCTAATTTATTCATTGTGCTATAGAGCATTCCTTATATTGGACCAATAGCTGGAGGTATAAGACCAGGAACACGACTACATATCCAAGGGACTGTTCCTCAAAATGCCAAACAGTATGCTAACATTTATTTCTTAATCTTTATTTCTTTCAATGGCATTTGTACCATTTGGGTATTTTAAATAACTTTTTTTTTCCTATGCAGGTTTCATATAAACTTCAAAACAGGGATGAAAGATGCTGATGATGTCACATTTCATTTCAACCCTCGGTTCGGACACTACGTATACATGAACATCTTCAGAAATGGGAAATGGCAGAAGGAGGAACTGGGTCCTGATAAGCCCTTTGTGAAAGGACAACCATTTAAACTACTGTTTCTCATCAATAAGGATTCCTATGAGGTGGGTTACTTCAAATAAATCACTGATAATTTATGAAAAATGTATTCAAGAAAAGTCTAAACAAGTTTACAACTTGTCTACAGGTCCATGTTAATGGAATGCGTTTCTACTCATTCAGTCACCGTATTCCTTTTGACACCGTTACTACACTTGCCATAGGAGGAGATGTTACAATATACTGGTTGGGTTTTGAGGTAAGTAAATTAGTTTATTCATATTAATTGTATCAATTCTAGTTTTTAATTTATGAGAAAAGTTGCTTCTTGGAAGATCATTCTTGACTTATTAATCTTCTCCTTAGAAATGTGAAGTTCCTTCTTTGTTCAAAGAAAGCAAAGTTATAATGATGGGAAGCGGAGGCTGGACATATATCCCATTAGTAGTTTCTAATCTTACCAGCAACCCAGTAAGTAAATTAGCCTAAAAAAGACACATTGAGCATAAAACAAAAGAGACATTTTCATTACAAAATACTTTAAAATGTACAAAATATATATTCTATCATCAAGTCTTAGAATAGTTGTTCTTACTTGGCAAGATGGATCATTGTTTGTGACATTGTCTGTTCTCCCTCCAGGCAATTCCCTTTGTGTGTAAAATCCCAGCAGGCAAAAAACAAGACCTAGCTGTAGTTTTCCAAGGGACTGTTCCTAAAGGTGCAAAATGGTAAGCTCCAAAACGGCTTTAAATGAAAATGGGGAAAACTCCGTGTATAAATACTTCAATCATAAAAGCAAACACATTAAATTCAGGGAATTTTTCAATTGAAGTCGACAAGAGTTAAACATTTTAGCTAAACATATGGAATAATTTTGTTTCTTTTCACAGCTTTGCCATAAATTTCAAAACAGGGCCAGGTGATGGTGATGACATCGCTTTTCATTACAACCCTCGCATTGGCTGTTTTACCGCCATGAACTGCAGCACAAAGGGAAGCTGGGGGAAGGAGGAAAATGCATCTGTTGAACCCTTCACTGCAGGAGGAGCCTTCATAATTCTTGTAGTCATCAACTCTGAGGGATATGAGGTGTGTTGAATGTTTCCTAATCATTTTCAGAGGAGTGTTGTTATTGAAGAAATATTCTAATCAATAACCAAATAAAACCTCTTTTTGCAGGTCTATGTGAACGGCTTAAGACATTGCACATTCAAGCACCGCATTCCTCTAGAGAAAGTTAATACAGTTAACGTTTGTGGAAATGTTTCTCTCCTCATCTGTGGTTTTATTGACGTAGGTTTACAAGTCTCTTGTTATCAATGTTATAGCTGCAAGATAAAAATATGAGTTATGTATTCATTTATTTACTTATTTCCTGTTCAAATTGCATTTTAATAACATGCTTGATATCTTCATTTTCTCCTCAGAGCTGGAGTACTACTACATCCTTTAAGGATCTAAAGAAAATCACAACCACACAGGGCTCAGCATTCAATCTGACATCCTCACCTTTTGAGATTTCACATCCAATCAATAACCCTGTAAGTCGACCAGTACATGACTTGGAAAGGAAAGCCATTACAAGTCAGAAGGAACTGTTTAAGCTCAAGCTACTTGGTCTTTAATAATGAACAAATTTAGATTTTTACCATTAAGTCTTAGAATATTTGTTCTTACTTGCCATGACGGCCACCTGATTGTGCACATCGTTTGTTCTGTCTCCAGGCACTTCCCTATTTGGCTCAAATCCCAGGAGGTTTAAAACAAGACATGGCTGTATTCCTACAAGGGACTGTTCTTCCAGATGCAAAAAGGTACGCTCCTAAAGCTCTTGAAGTAAAATTGAAGAAAATGGCTTATGTAACTAATACAGTTAGAAAAGTTACATTCAGGAAATTCTTTTTAAATTGTAGTCCCAAAGATATTGTACATTTTTGACACAAATATTTAGAACCCTTTTATTTCTCCTCTCAGCTTTGCATTCAATTTTAAAACGGGGCGATCTGATGGTGATGACATCGCTTTTCACTACAACCCCCGCGCTGGTGATTATACCTTCCTCAACAGCTTCAGAAATGGAAACTGGGAGAAGGAGGAAACTGTACCTGATAAATCCTTCACCAAGGGAGGAGCCTTCCAAATGTTCATTACCGCTACATCTGATGCCTATGAGGTATGTTTTATATAATATGAAGCAGGATGCTGAAATCAGAGAATCGTGTAATACAATAACTTTTACCTCATTTCTGCAGGTCTACGTGAACGGATTAAAACAATGCACCTTCAAGCACCGGATTCCTCTAGAGAAAGTTTCAGTAGTTCATTTGTCTGGAGATGTTTCCCTCCTCATATGTGGTTTAATTCAAGTAATTAAATAACTTCTTGCTCTAAATGGTCACTGTGTGCTTTAATCATTTTTATCAGTTTTATTATCAGTTGCTCCTTTAAACCTCATGCTTAGGATTTTCAATTTCTTACCAGAAATGGAAGAGTCCTTCTTTGTTCATCAAAGAAAAGAGATTTTTACTGATGGGAAGTGGAACTTCAACATTTATCCCATTGGAGATTTCTGATCCGGTCAGCAACCCAGTGAGTAAATCAGACTAAGATAGATCTGATTAATTGTCCAAAAGCCCATTTTCATTTGCAAAATGTTGCTTTGTAATAATGGAGAAAATATCAATGTTATCCTTAAATCTTGAAACAGTTCTTCTTGACATGATGGATATTTGAGAGTGCACATTGTCTGTTCTCTCCACAGACACTTCCATATGTGGTTACAATCCCACAAGGGATCAAACAAGATATAGCTGTAGTCTTCCAAGGAACTGTTCCTGCAGATGCAACTAAGTATGCCCCTAAAGAGTTTTGAATGAAAAATAAGAAACACCATACACAGCTACTACAGTTATTAAAGCAGCACACTAAAATTCAGGAAACTCTTCTTTTTTGCCTTCAATTCTTGTCCACAAGAATTAATCACTTTTATACACATAATTGCAATATACTTTTGTTTTTATTCACAGCTTTGCCATAAATTTCAAAACGGGGCGAGCTGATGGTGATGACATCGCTTTTCATTACAACCCTCGCTTTGGTGATCGTACCTTCCTCAACAGCTTCAGAAACGGAAACTGGGAGAAGGAGGAAACTGCACCTGATAAACCCTTCACCAAGGGAGGAGCCTTCATAATTCTTGTAGTCATCAACTCTGAGGGATATGAGGTGTGATGATTTTTTTATAATATTTTAGAGATGATTGTTAGAATTAAAGGAATATTCTAATCAATAATCAAATAAAACCTCTTTCTGCAGGTCTATGTGAACGGCTTAAGACAATGCACATTCAAGCACCGCATTCCTCTAGAGAAAGTTAATACAGTTAACGTTTCTGGAAATGTTTCCCTCCTCGTCTGTGGTTACATTGGCGTAGGTTTACAAGTCTCATGTTATCAATGTTATAGCTGCAAGATAAAAATATGAGTTATGTATTTATTTATTTACTTATTTCCTGTTCAAGCTATATTTCAATAAAATGCTTGATATCTTCATTTTCTCCTCAGAGCTGGAGTACTACTACATCCTTTAAGGAACTAAAGAAAATCACAACCACACAGGGCTCAGCATTCAATCTGACATCCTCACCTTTTGAGATTTCACATCCAATCAATAACCCTGTAAGTCGACCAGTACATGACTTGGAAAGGAAAGCCATTACAAGTCAGAAGGAACTGTTTAAGCTCAAGCTACTTGGTCTTTAATAATGAACAAATTTAGATTTTTACCATTAAGTCTTAGAATATTTGTTCTTACTTGCCATGACGGCCACCTGATTGTGCACATCGTTTGTTCTGTCTCCAGGCACTTCCCTATTTGGCTCAAATCCCAGGAGGTTTAAAACAAGACATGGCTGTATTCCTACAAGGGACTGTTCTTCCAGATGCAAAAAGGTACGCTCCTAAAGCTCTTGAAGTAAAATTGAAGAAAATGGCTTATGTAACTAATACAGTTAGAAAAGTTACATTCAGGAAATTCTTTTTAAATTGTAGTCCCAAAGATATTGTACATTTTTGACACAAATATTTAGAACCCTTTTATTTCTCCTCTCAGCTTTGCATTCAATTTTAAAACGGGGCGATCTGATGGTGATGACATCGCTTTTCACTACAACCCCCGCGCTGGTGATTATACCTTCCTCAACAGCTTCAGAAATGGAAACTGGGAGAAGGAGGAAACTGTACCTGATAAATCCTTCACCAAGGGAGGAGCCTTCCAAATGTTCATTACCGCTACATCTGATGCCTATGAGGTATGTTTTATATAATATGAAGCAGGATGCTGAAATCAGAGAATCGTGTAATACAATAACTTTTACCTCATTTCTGCAGGTCTACGTGAACGGATTAAAACAATGCACCTTCAAGCACCGGATTCCTCTAGAGAAAGTTTCAGTAGTTCATTTGTCTGGAGATGTTTCCCTCCTCATATGTGGTTTAATTCAAGTAATTAAATAACTTCTTGCTCTAAATGGTCACTGTGTGCTTTAATCATTTTTATCAGTTTTATTATCAGTTGCTCCTTTAAACCTCATGCTTAGGATTTTCAATTTCTTACCAGAAATGGAAGAGTCCTTCTTTGTTCATCAAAGAAAAGAGATTTTTACTGATGGGAAGTGGAACTTCAACATTTATCCCATTGGAGATTTCTGATCCGGTCAGCAACCCAGTGAGTAAATCAGACTAAGATAGATCTGATTAATTGTCCAAAAGCCCATTTTCATTTGCAAAATGTTGCTTTGTAATAATGGAGAAAATATCAATGTTATCCTTAAATCTTGAAACAGTTCTTCTTGACATGATGGATATTTGAGAGTGCACATTGTCTGTTCTCTCCACAGACACTTCCATATGTGGTTACAATCCCACAAGGGATCAAACAAGATATAGCTGTAGTCTTCCAAGGAACTGTTCCTGCAGATGCAACTAAGTATGCCCCTAAAGAGTTTTGAATGAAAAATAAGAAACACCATACACAGCTACTACAGTTATTAAAGCAGCACACTAAAATTCAGGAAACTCTTCTTTTTTGCCTTCAATTCTTGTCCACAAGAATTAATCACTTTTATACACATAATTGCAATATACTTTTGTTTTTATTCACAGCTTTGCCATAAATTTCAAAACGGGGCGAGCTGATGGTGATGACATCGCTTTTCATTACAACCCTCGCTTTGGTGATCGTACCTTCCTCAACAGCTTCAGAAACGGAAACTGGGAGAAGGAGGAAACTGCACCTGATAAACCCTTCACCAAGGGAGGAGCCTTCATAATTCTTGTAGTCATCAACTCTGAGGGATATGAGGTGTGATGATTTTTTTATAATATTTTAGAGATGATTGTTAGAATTAAAGGAATATTCTAATCAATAATCAAATAAAACCTCTTTCTGCAGGTCTATGTGAACGGCTTAAGACAATGCACATTCAAGCACCGCATTCCTCTAGAGAAAGTTAATACAGTTAACGTTTCTGGAAATGTTTCCCTCCTCGTCTGTGGTTACATTGGCGTAGGTTTACAAGTCTCATGTTATCAATGTTATAGCTGCAAGATAAAAATATGAGTTATGTATTTATTTATTTACTTATTTCCTGTTCAAGCTATATTTCAATAAAATGCTTGATATCTTCATTTTCTCCTCAGAGCTGGAGTACTACTACATCCTTTAAGGAACTAAAGAAAATC
>JAFFST010055183.1:1667-13083 GCA_022414735.1 Noturus placidus | reverse complement strand
CACATTCACACACCAATGGTAGCAGAGCTGCCAGCTTGCCATTGGGGGCAACTTAGGGTTCAGTGTCTTGCCCAAGGACACTTGGGCATGGGATCACCCGGGCCGGGATTCGAACCGCCAACCCCACGGTTAGTGGATTAGTGGACAACCCGCTCTACCAACTGAGCCACAGCCGCCCTGATATGGTGGAAGACCAGGAAGATTTATTAAAACCATTAACATTTCAATAATAATTTGTGACATTAGACTAAATTTTGTTGACAGGACACATGATGCATGGTGGCCCATTAGGAGGTAGTTAATAACATTGCAATGCGTTAGCGTCGTTAACAAATAACTGGCTATCGCAAACATTACATGGAGCATAACATTAGCTGGTTTCACGGCAACAATGCCAGCTGCCTCAAGCAAACATAATATAGGACCCGTCTTTCAGGTGCTTCGCCAAATTCAAGGTGTTTCCTCACTTTGTCTGAAATGAACGATAACATCGGTTGCACACCGGCTTCAGAGCATCAATTATGTGTTTGTTGTCATCTGACAGGAATGCAAAGTATTTCCTTATTTGACTCTTACCACCTTTCCTCTCAATGAGTCGGGCGGAGATAAACTTCTGGAGTTTTTTTTTTTGTGTTCGTGTAGGCATTCTTCTTCTTCTTTACTACTTATGGACTGACTAAAACACTTACGCATATTTGCTGCCCCATCAGTTCCGGAAGAATTGCAACATTGGTACCTTTATTACCAATGGTACCTTCGCTACTGCAGACATACAAATACAGTCACGTTTCAAGAATGTTGGAACTGACATGGTACCGAAGTATCAGTTCTCGTGACATCCCTGATAATGAAATAGTCTGTTCTAAGGAACCTTTATGGTTTTGTAATAGCAGCAAAAGAAAAGCCACTTAGGGCAAATTATTCTAGATTTAACCTTACAGTTCTAAGAGTGTAGATAGAGACCACAGTCTTTTGTAAGGTGATAAGGGGTGTGGCTGAATTTATAATAGTAGAGAGTGAATGTAGTCTAAGACTTAGTAAGATGAATAGGTAAGCACTAGTTTGTCATTCTGTTGAATCTACAAGTCTGTGAACTCTGAGACGTATCCTCTAAATAGGTTCTTAATTAGACCAACTTGTATCCTTGACAATGTTGGTGAGAAAAATACATACTTTCAGAATCAATAGAAACTAAATCACAGTATTACACCTTTTAAAGGTTTGACACTTTGAATAAACACCTTGGGGCATGCTGTTAAAGGAAAATAATCAATAACTGCCTGGTGTATGTGACCTGAAGAGTTACTGTTACCATCCAAAGGTGATTATTTTCTTATAACAGCACATCCAAAAGTGTTTCATTAATTGTATACTTAACTTCTTTGTAGTTAGATTAATGTTTTGGAACATCCATGAGACAAGTTATTTATTGTTATTACTTACATTATAAAAGCTATGCCATTCCCTCAGCAGTTATACAATCTAAATATTTAGAAATCTTTCACATATCAATGATTATAGGTTGATGTTGTTAGTTTTTTTTTTGTTTTTTGTTTGCGTGCGTGTGTGTGTGTGTGTGTGAGTGTGTGTGTGTGTGTGTGTGTGTGTGTGTGTGTATGTATGAAATACAACTATTTTATATATTCCATTTTCTATTATACTTAGATTACATGGAGTCATCAAGTCCATGCTAATGAGTTAATGATAATTACTATAACCCTATGATTTTAATTTGATTTAGATATGCAACTGATGCTAGAGTTGCTGTTATAGAAAATGAACCAACACCTCACCAATCAGCTTCAAGAATTCAACAGTGTTATGGTCCAAATACCTCATAGGTTTTCTCAGTCATTAAAGGTGTACAATAGAGTTGGAGTTGGAGTTGGATGTTGAATGTCTGATAGTGGAATTAATATAACATGTACCTTTGGGAACATAGATTTGAATAGAAGTTCATCTTGACATGAAACCATGTTGAAACATTGGTCCTTATTTAGCTCAATTTAAGTTTGACATGTCCACCAATTATAATCATAACAATCGTATAATCCTGATCCAACACTTACTTAAATAAAATGATTGCTAAGCCATGCTGCCATGAAAAAAAAAAAAAAACAATGCAAAAGTTTATGAATATCAGGATTTCTGATTTTCTTTCATTCCCATATCTAACACTTAAATCCTTAAAACAAATGAACCTCAACATGCTGTTCTTCCTCCTGGCTACCCTTTACATGGTATGCTAAATTAGAGTAGCATGGATACACACAGGCATACATGTGAATGGTAATAATTGTACACCCAGCTGCAGCCATTTCAGGCATAAAGAGCAGTTTGGTAGAGTGTTGCCTTTATCTGTTTACCAGGTCCTGTGGGGCAGAGCTGCACAGGAAAATTGGATTTGACACTATCAAAACGCAGAGAGAGAGAGAGACAGAGAGAGAGAGAGAGAGAGAGAGAGAGAGAGAGAGAGAGAGAGAAGGGAAGAGAGAAATGTCAGGAGAGAAATGAGAGCGATGCTGGCTGAATCTTCAGTTAGCCACAGTCTAGCCTCATTAGATCCTGATGGAGATGGAGATCCTGGTCCTTTATGCTCTCCGGACCTGCATGATCGGTCTCGGAGGTCCTACTTCTGGATGGAGCTCTCATCTGCTCCAAATCCAGACTGCTGGGACTAAGGCTTTTCAAAGCCAACAGATTACATTTAAAGCAATAATTGTCTCTTTAAGAATGTCATTTGTTACCCAGATGAGGATGGGTTCCCTTCTGAGTCTGGTTCCTCTGAAGGTTTCTTCCTCTTAAAACATCTTAGGGAGTTTTTCCTTGCCATTGTCGCCACTCAGTGTCTTGCTCAGTTGGGATAATTTCTCACTTGTACTGTGTATGTACTGTGTTTGTATTCCTGTAAAGCTGCTTTGAGACAATGTCTGTTGTAAAAAGCGCTATACAAATAAAATTGAATTGAATTGAATTGAATTGAATTACCACCATCTGGTGTTTCCAGTGTTTATTGGAACCAGTTATTAGGAACCAGAAAGGTGTTTTTGCACTTTTTGTTTGTTAAATGGCATCCATTTGCATAGAGGAATAAGTGTAGGGTGTTTTCAAACCTCAGACAACTCCCCTTGAAAATATTGGGCTGTTGTGGTGTGAAGTTTGCTTCATGCAGACTACAGTCAGTTTACTGTTGTGACATTTACAGACAAATCTTACAATTCTCTTCTTTAAAACTTTTGAATCATTCATCACACCAGTTCCACTCTTGAGCTGCTTTGCAAATGCAGTGATTTTCATTACTATTCAGCAAACGTGAGCTTATTTTCTGTCCACAGAGACAATCAGTAATGCAGCATAGAAAATCTTTTGGGATTAAATAATATGTAGACTATTTCATGCTTCCTCAGAATAATCTTAAGATTGTAGGAAAAGTGTTTGTAATGATAATTACTCCACAATTGCAGAGTATTTGTTGTAGGATATTCAGTGTACAGTTACAGAAGTAGCCTTCCACATGTTTTGATGGGAATTGTGAAAGTTTGAATGGAAATGTCAAAACATGGGCTTTAGCATAATTCCTAACAAAAAAGATGTACTAATGATCGGTCATGAGTTCAAATCCCAGGACTGCCAAGCCACCACTTCTGGTCCCTTGAACTATTTCCTATTTCCTAAAACATGACCATACATGACAATTATATTATTCGATTTAGCATTCTGCTTCCACCCATATGTAGCCATACTTTTTTTATTATTATTATTTAATCTGTATACTGGATTTGGTTGTATTTTTTTGTGATCTAAATCAGTGTTTTCCAATCCAGTCCTTTGGAGAGTCCACATTTATGTTTGGTTACTTCATTCAACTAAGGACTGCCTGGGTGGTCCTGAGGACTGGGTTGGGAAACACTGCTCTTTAGCATTTGTCTTAGCTGAAGTATTTAAAATGTATTGAATGAGATATGCTGAACCAGGACATAAACATCTGGGCTAAAGAAGCATTAGCTGAAGTTCAAGACTCACTGAAAGAGTCTGGGAGTCTCTGTATATGCCAGTGATATATGGACTTTTGAACTGTTCTAGAACTTTCTTTGAGACCAGATCTGTCTAACTGCCACTCCCCCATGGGTTGCCCAACCCTGCCAGGCTCACCAGGGATGAAGATCTACATCGATCCATTCACCTATGAGGATCCCAATGAGGCTGTTCGTGAATTCGCCAAGGAGATTGACGTCTCCACTGTCAAAATCGAGGAAGTCATTGGAGCAGGTGAGCGGATCACTTTGTCTGTGTAGAAGTAGATGCTGGCCATTCTGATGTGATATAGCCTTTAAAGGGGATTTTTTAAAGGGAAAGCCCTGGCAGCTGTTTGTAAGGTCATTCCAATGAGGTGAAAAGGGCCCTTGCTAGTAAAGCTGGTTTTTAGTTCTGTATGATTAGAGAGACCTTTTAAGACAATTACATGTCACACTATATACAGTAAGATCCCCAAAACACTTTAAATGTACACCATACGACCGATCCAGGCTTGTGCAAAATGAGAAAAGATGAATAATCAACTACTTTTTAAATTACTGGTTCATTATTGGTCTAAATTTTGTAGCCATACACCCCCTAATATTTATTGATCATGTGATTGAAATGTCAGACCCTATTTTAGTTGACAGTGAGCATTATATTATGCAATACTATTAACTATTAACATCTATTAACTGTAACCTTACCTTGTAATGCGCTTAGTATTATAAGTTCCTCTCTGCCATTCATTTTTTAAACCCAAATAGAACCATATGATACTGAGGCCATGGTGTAAAAATGTGCAAAATAAAGATTGATCCTAGACTTTAATGGGAATATTGTATCAGCTTTTTGGTTTTATCAGTAGAAATACTACAATACTATACAGTGGTGACTTAAAGTGACATGCCCACTTGGGTTACATATATGATTAATTTATATAATTTTAATTTAATATTTGTCATGAATGAATGTTATGACCACTTTAAAAGGGTTAACTGTTTATTAGGTACACATTAGGTAGACATTAATAGCTGTGTGTTGAGTTATTTTTAGGAGACAGCAAATTTACACTGTTATACAAGCTGTACACTCACTATTTTACAGTGTATCAAAGTGTCATTTCTTCATTGTTGTCACATGAAAATATATAATCAAATATTTACAAAAATGTTAGGGGTTTACTCACTTTTGTGAGATACTGTATCTAGCACCAAATAATAGAGTTGGGGTACTCGATCCTAGTCTCGGACTTGAGTAAAGACTCGAGTCCAATTATGATGGAACTCGGACTTTCATTCACTCAGTTAAATTTGTTCTCGAACTTTACACGGACTTTGAAATTTTGGACTCGGAAATTTCTCGGAGTACAGTAGAGTGTGTTACATGAACAGAAAGATAAAAAATAAATAACAACATATAATTAAGAACAATAATTTTATGTATATTTTATGTATAAAATATACATAAAATAAACACAAGGGTCACAGACAAACTGACCAAGCATGACCAGCATATAAGGTTCAGTTCAGAGCCCAAAGAAGAGAAAGTGACATCATCCATCTGTGTAAATGCGTCAACACATTCAAGGTCAAATGTGCATAAACATGGAACACACACATACAGAAGTAAAATTAAAACATTAAGAATAGTAATAAGAATATAAAATATTATAAAGATAATATATGGATATCATGAAGTATGGAATCGGTATAACCATATTTAAAACATAAATGTAGAGCAATTAAATAAATCAGAGATACCGAAAGAACTGGGTCAAAGTGCACTCACGTGATTAAGGCCTCGGTTTGTTATGAAATTGAGATTGTTTATGTTTCTATGGAAAATCAAACCAGCTAGATCTTAAAACTATGGGATTGCAATAAGGGGCTTGTTGTGTTCTATGGGAAAGTCACGATAAGGGGAGTATAAATAGAAGAGCTTTAGATCGGGATTTTTTGGGGGGATCATGACTGAGAGCTCTCATTCGTGTGAATTTCGGCGGGTTGAACGGAACGAATAAAATGGGACTTGCTTTTTTCCTCACCTACTGGCCTGATGTCTTATTTGTTCCTCAGTCTGCAATTGAATATGTGAGTATTTCTTCCTAGAATAATTTCTAAGTGTCTTTGGGTAAATTTGGGTAATTGGCTAAATTTTAGACACCATAGGACCTTACCAGGAAAACATTCATTCATTCGCCTCATTTTGCGCATAACAAATTGAGTTCATTTTAGTTGCTTTTATGTTTGGACAGTCAAATGAATATGCACACATCATGTCAAAATGCAAGTCTGGCTGATTATTCATGCAAACACATGTGGTTATGTCTTAAGTGTATATAACTAGTTTGGAGGAAAAATTGGAGGTGTGTCAGTACAGTTTGGATTTGTGCAGTAGGTCTTAAAATGACAGCTGTCTAATAAATCATAAACCCTGCTGATAGGGATTTTTTGAATTTTAGGAATTATAATGAAAAAAGTTAGAAGAACAGAGCTGTGTTCAGAAATGAGTTTGTTGTCATTCATAGACAGATTAAAAGCAGTAATAAAGGATGAGGCTTGTTGTTATCACATGCTGCTAAATGTAACTCTACTCTGTACTCTCTCTCTCTCAGCCCATGTAACTGTGGGGGAGCGGCATCAAATAATTGAAATGTCAGCTCGACTTGGAGAACACAATATATTTTGATAAAATAAAAAAAAAAATAGTTAATTTGTATTTTCATACACTTGATCTACATATACCTACATATACTCTCGGCTGGAACTATTGAATCTGTGAGTCTGGTTCCTGAGGGGCACCCGCTCATAGATTCTGGTCTCTCAATGGAGGTTGAAGAGACGATGCTAAATTCCAGAGCACCATCCATGAGAAAATTATATGCATTCAAGTGGACACATTTTTATTGTGGTGTGAGGAGTAACCTGCAAACTGAACTCATTTCTCAGCAGGGTTGGCTCCTTCTACAATTAGCGGCTACATGGCTGCCATTTCAGCCAGCCACTCCCCTATTGACGGATCCTCTGTGGCAGTCCATACCCTCAGTATGATGGAATGAGCTTACTCATTCCCACAGCGTAAAACTCACACAACGTTGAGTTCTCTATGAAAGAGAACATCTGGGTTATGCATGTAACCCTGTTCCCTGAGAAGAGAACTAGATGTTGTGTAATTTTGTAATACTAGGGTATTCCTGTAAATTGCATCTTCACTGAAGACAAAGAGAAACCGCTGTGGTTTACAGGCGCCATTTTATATTCATGCAACACACCAAAACCCACGTCACCTGACCAAGGCAGGCCTATAAATTGGCGTGATTTTACACAGACTTCTGATACCGGTTGCACATAAGGGCGCTTCCCACAGCATGAAGCTCATGTAACATTCCTGCCCTTCTCAGGGAACAGGGTTACATGTGTAACCCAGACATTTTTTTCTCTCAATCAGAATGACAGATAAGCCAATCAATGTTTGAATCGGGACTGATAGTTGCACGTGTTTATTATGAATGCACTGAAAATATGGGCAAAAACAAATGCTTAAGAATGCTTTATACCGAAAGAGAAAAAGGGCTGAATATTTTGGCTTGGGGAAAAAAGGATTAAACAGCAGAGAAAATTTTGGTCCCATGGAAGCATTTCTCAGTTTCTACAGAGTACATTAGACAATGGATTTATGAAAGGACCAAATCTAAAATGTACTTTTTTTTTTCACTTGCCTCCCAGAACTACTCATTACGTCTGCTTTATATTAGGTAATATGTCAGTGTAGTCAGTGTATGTCTGGTTTCCACACCTTTCTGTGTAAAGTTTGGAGACTGTAGTTTGTGAAAATCTTAGGAGATCAGCAGTTTCTGAAATACTCAAACCAGCCCATCTGGCACCAACAACCATGGCACGGTTCAAGTTACAGACATCACACTTTTTCTTCATTCTGGTGCTTGATGTGAACATTAACGGAGGCTTTTGACCTGTATCTGCATGATTAAACGATTGGATCACTGCATTCATGAAGTGCACAGGTGTTCCTATTAAAGTGAACCTTGAGTGTATATCTTTGTACATTAAAACGTTCTCAAAAGTATTTTTCACATCTTAATGCAATTCATTCATTCATTCATCTTCAGTAAGCACTTTATCCTGGTCAATGTAGCAGAGTCTATTCAAAGTTGAGCAGAGTGAGGCAGAAATTCACCCAAGATGAGATGCCAGACACACACACACACACACACACACACACACACATATATTTATATATGGGCTGTCTATACACCTACCGGCATGTTTCATGGAGGTTGGAGAAAACCACACAACCCAGAGGAAACCCATTTGGGGAGAACATGCAGATTCCAGACAGACAGTAACATGAGTTTTGGCTCAAAATGTGGAACATAGGGTGAAAAGGCAGCAATGTTCGTCATCAGTGGTCTAGTTAGAACCACTAATAATAGCCAAACATCTCCAAAAAATACTGTTCAGGTTCAAAGCAAGGCCATGTGTACTTAATGAATTCATTATTTGAGCTTTACATTGTCATGGAACATGGCTTTCCTTACTTAAGTATGTGAACTCGGTATCAATAGAGATTTTTATTTTGAGGTCCTTACTTTGGATTTTGGTTTTGCTATGTGTTACATTCCACCATTTAGTCTATCTGTTATATGCATTTGATATGGTGTGTATGGGGTAAGTATTTAAATTTGTGCTGAATTGTGAGTCTTGGTTCTGATTCTGATCCTGTCTTCCCCACAGGTGAGTTTGGAGAGGTGTATAAGGGGCGACTTAAGTTGCCTGGTAAGCGGGAGATCTACGTGGCCATCAAGACCCTCAAGGCAGGCTATTCTGAGAAGCAGCGACGGGACTTCCTGTCTGAGGCATCAATCATGGGCCAGTTTGATCACCCCAACATTATCCGCTTAGAGGGCGTTGTCACCAAAAGTCGGCCAGTCATGATTGTCACAGAGTTTATGGAGAATGGAGCATTGGACTCTTTTCTCAGGGTAAATCACCAAAAAGTCATGTTTACTAAGAAAAGCCTTTATTACAGTGCTTTTAATAATGGATTAAGCAATTTGGGATAAATCAGATAAATTAAACTGACTGGAGAAGTGAGAATAATTGGGATATGGAACATATGGAACACATCACAGTAAATAGCTTTTTTATTGCCTGATTATATGCAGTAATATATGTTTAAAATGTACATAAAATCTAGTTGTTTAGAAATGAGACAATAATTCAGTCAGCTGAATGTTGAGACCAGCTTTTATTATTAGAACTATAACATCATTCACATAGAGCATTAATGACATAGAGACCACTTTCTTATGCTAACACTACCTTGCTATGCTCCCCTTTTCCAAACAGCATGATTCATCCTACTGTGATTGCCACAGTCAAGCTTTAATAGGCTTTTGAGGTTTATGAGCTTTTCGGAGTGTGGGGGGATACATTGCTTAATCAATGTTCAACCCATTTCTTCTCCAATCTTATGGATTGTTTTTTTTTTCACTGCTTTGATTCGACTGTGCTCTTTGAAGTAGGCTTTGTGAGATATCTCGTCAGAATAATGTTGCCATTGATTCTTCTGCGCTCTCTGTGCTTATGTTGGGTTCAAAGCTTTTTTTTTCTCCCATGAGCTTAACAGTGGAAATTCTGAGGTGAAGGGAAATTTAGCTTCGCTTTTATTTGTACAAAATGGCATACCGTTGGTTTTATCGTCCTCTCCCTTCGAACATATTTGTGAATGGAAGAGGTTAAAATAAGAAATCTAATCTAATGAATGGGCTTGGCAGATTAAATTAGTTCTTTGTTTTATGTGCTGTAATTGTTTTCTCCATCTACTATGATAAGCATCTTTAAGATCTATTAATAGCTTGACCAAGTGCTATTGCACTTGGTTCCACAAAAAATCTAAATAGTCCGCTTTAAGACATTTGTTAACAGCAAATAATCTGAAGTTAATGCCAAAAATGAAACCTTATGACAATGTTTTTTTGTCTTTGAAAGGTAAGGCGGGTTAAGCCATGCTAACCCATGTTTCCTTTTTGTTCCGGATATGTGTTTTATGTATGAATACTGTAGGTTATGTATGCATGATGTGTGCTGTATGTGTTTTCCTAAAAGCAAAATGACGGCCAGTTCACGGTGATCCAATTGGTGGGAATGATGCGAGGCATAGCAGCAGGGATGAAGTACCTGTCTGAGATGAACTACGTTCACCGGGACTTGGCCGCTCGCAACATCCTGGTCAACTGCAACCTTGTGTGTAAAGTGTCTGACTTTGGCTTGTCACGCTACTTGCAAGAGGACACATCTGACCCCACATATACCAGCTCACTGGTGAGTCTGTTCTGAAATCTTAGACCAGGCCTGGAGCTTAAACATCTTTAAGCAGGCCCAAATGACCCTAATTTGTCACGTTGGGTTGAATGAGGCGAAAACAGGCGCAGACTGGCTTTCGCTTATTTATTGGGTATTTTCTCAGGTCAACACAAATAAAGCAAATACCAGCACGAGATTCAGAAAAAGGGCTAGGAACAAAAATACTTCAGCTAAGAAAACATGAAAACAAAACCTGCTTCTCAGGCACAAAAACGAGGAATAAAGCCTACTTCTCCGGCTAAGTACCTAAGCACTGTGACAGGCGTCTAAATCTACTCACACACACAACGAAAGACAAAAACTATGTGCTCTACTAGCACTATATATACACCGTCAATGCTCATTAACTAAAATAGGAAACAGGTGCCGGACGGCACATGACCGGGTGAACTCATGTGACCTGCAGTGGCTGCTGGGAAATGGAGTCCGCCGGCACACTGCAGATAAAGACACAGTCCTTGCCAGCGCTTGGCCACCAGAGGGCGCCAGATCCATCCCATGTGCAGTGCCACGGCTGACCAACAGGGTGAATCGTGACAGATCCCCCCCCCCAGGGGGTTCCTCCCGGAGCGCTGTCAGACAGAGCCCCTGTTGGCGGTCCCGGTCCTCAGGGCAGAATGTTCCAGGCAGAATCCAGGGGCCGAGGCAGTCCTGGCCGTGTAGTCAAGGGCTGGAACTTCCCTCCCGGAGATGGAGTCCGAGGTGCAGCCTCTGTTGGCTCAGGAACATCTGACGCCTCCCACCGAGGCTCCGGAACGCAGGATGTTCTCCCTTCGGTCTCCGTCTTACTGGATGCTGCCCGGTTAACTCCAGGTTGGACCGTCGCTGGGCCTGGACACAAAACGGCAGAGGTTACTGGGCTTACCTCTCTCATGGGCTCGGGGGCACAGGCCGCCGCCGCCTGCCGGGGCTCTGGAACGCAGGCCGACGCCGCCTGCCGGGGCTCTGGAACGCAGGCCGACGCCTCCTGCCAGGACTCTGGAACGCTGGACGACGCCTCCTGCCGGGCTGAC
>JAFFST010055181.1:17037-28256 GCA_022414735.1 Noturus placidus | reverse complement strand
TTTATTTTTTTTTTTTTTTACAATAAAACATCATATTTAATAAAATGAGCTCATTAATACAAAGAAAATAAATCTCAGTGTCCATTAGAAAATAGATCAAACAGAGGAAAGGAAGAAGGGGGGGGGGTCTTATACTTTTTCTAAAAAAACAAACAAACAAACACTTAAATGATAGAAAGGAATTAAAAAAAAAGTCTTTATATAATTTAAACAAATCCAGGCAAGCATTTATTATTTATTTTTACATGTGCACATATTTTTTTATATTATTTTATTTTAGATCATTGCTCACTGTAAGTAGAAAAGGGTACTAGGTTGTACCTTTTCCAGTAAGGGTGATACCAATACCTTTTACACCTTTAAAATATCTCTTCATATAGCCTAGTGTACGTTTATAGAATATTTAAGGTACACAACCGGACTGTAATTAGCTTTTAAAGTACAGTTTTAAAGCTACACGACATGCACCTTTCTAGAAAAAAAAATACACATTAAGGTACGAGATGTGTGTATACCCCAGTGACAAGAAACAGGAGCACAGTTTAGTACCATTTTCTTCTGAAAGAGCATTTCTGCCTACTTTCTAAACCTCATACAGTCCTAACTAGTGTGTCATAAGACCCTAGAACAACCTCCACGGTAACTATGGTAACCTAGGGTACTTTTATTTTAATAGTACTATTTAGTATCAGTTGAGGATGTAGCCATGGCAACATTGTGTCATACTTGCAGGTTTGTATCAATTCACACAATTTAATTTGTATGCAAAAGTATAAAGGTGAAGTTAGGGTTAGGGGTGGGGTTAGGGGCGGGGTTAGAGCTCATATCTTTTCTTATAAGTCTAGCCATAATACATGGAACTGAAACCAACCCTTAGTTCTTGGAAATTGAATAGATTTCCTGTGAGATCAGGCGGTAGATTATACATATTATTTAGTACTTTGCTTGATCATAGATCTCTTTTGAAAAGAGATCCTACTTTTGATCTTTAAATGACTTTATTTCAATAAACTGGGTGTAATTGTCATTTGCAAGGGAACACATCAGGGATCGGTGGAAGTTTTTTTGTTGTTTTTCTTTTTGCTTAAGTACATTTGGATGTAGTTTGCATGTCTTTGTGCGTTGACCTATCCTGTGCCCCATGCACATTCACTCTCAAACCTAACAGACCAAGATATTTCTCGACTGAAGGGTTTGTGTATGTCATTCGTTTCCCATTTCCAGTAGCGGTTATGACGCTTGGTGAGCTGTGCAGCTTGACACAGCCTTTACTGGTGTGTGTGTATGTGTGTGTGTGTGTGTGTCTGTGTGTGCTCCATTCCCATGCAGGCCGCCGTGCAGAAAAGCACCTGCTTCCGCGAGTCTGTGTGACACATTCCTGAACCGCTGATAAGCCTTGCACAGTCATACACAGGATTTTGTTTGGGGGTGTTTACAAAAACTGGGGTGGAACATGTCCATATGAAGAGAAATGCTTGCCTGCTGTTTTGTTATTTTTAAGGCATTTCCTGTCTACTCTTTGATTGTTCGCCACACTTTGGAAAAATTCGTGCTCCTGATTATCCTTATTAATCTAGGGCATTTCCCTGTCAAAACCCAGTCCTTACTAGATACACAGATATTAATGTGTCTCTCTTTATCTCTATCTCTCTACCTTCTTCCCTGTCTCCTTTTTCAGCGGTTCGCGCTGACCGTATGCGAGGAGGGAGGAACAAGTTTGGCCCCATGTACAAACGAGATCGTGCTCTGAAGCAGCAGAAGAGAGCTCTGATCCGAGCAAGCGCCTTCAAATTGGAGCCCAACCCACCACTAGTGCCCTCCAACCAGGCAGAGTATCCGTTCCCAGGCTCAATGCCCGGTCTGCTGCCCCCCCTCGGCCCTCCAGACTACGATTGCCTACCTACGTGCCCCCCCTCTTTAGGGGTGACCCTCCACAGCTATGGCTCCTTCCCAGCCCAGTATCAGTACACAACCCCGACTGTGCCCGGAAGATCCATCAAAGCAGAGCATCCGGACCCGTATTCCGGTTCTCCTGACTCATCTCTTGGGTATCCGTATGCCGAGGGCTGCATTCCCGCCTCACCACAGACCAGCCCTCTGAACCCAGCCGTGCCCTCGCTGGTTCTGGAGCTGCTTAGCTGTGAGCCTGATGAGGAGCAGGTAAGGTCCAAAATCCTTGTGATCCCAAACCGTAAAAGTTGCTGGTTAAATCTCGTAACAGGGTTCTTTAGTGTTTTAAACAAATCTTCAAGACCAGCATGGCCTCCAATTTATTATCTGAAAGCAGAAATACACCGATCCCTCCAAATTTCCAATATTCAACATAGAACCAATATGAAAGCTTTAAGTATCGATAACTGATACTGATCCAACACGATATGCCCTGAAATAAGTAAACAAGCCAGATTTCTGCAAGAGTCTAAAGGAAGATTATGAAAAACATCAGACGTACAATAACAAAGTGGTTTTAGAGCTCTGTCTGCACAAGTCGATGGATCAGATCAGAAAATAAGCCAAATCCAATCTTAACAATGACATACGATACGAATACTCACTATCAGTTTCGGTACTTGGTATTTGTAAGAACTCACAGGAACCAATGGTTATGTTAATGGGTGTCGGTTAAGAAGTCGTAATTTTTTAATCCTTCATACTTCTACAACTCTACAAACATTTCATGACCGAAATGTTGCTCTTTTTTTCAATCTGAGATTCTCACAGCAGCTTCCTGTGTCATATTTCAGCCGTTCATCTTCCTTTCTGATCTCTCAGGTGAGAGCAAAGATCTTTGCCTACCTGCAGCAGGACCAGAGTGGGCGTGGCAAGCTGGACAAACCCCGACCCTCTAACTTGCTCTGCGTGATGGCGGACCAGACCCTGTTCTCCATCGTAGAATGGGCGAGAAGCTGCATCTTCTTCAAGGAGCTAAAGGTATGCTGCTAAGATGAGTGCATTTTAAAATTGCTTGATCGATTATCGTGATTTTAAAAGTATGAGTGTGTCAGTAAGGAATAATACACAACCAGGCTTGCTCTTGCAGGGAAATAATCAGTGACTTTGAGGTGCGATGAAGCGGAGTTACTATAACCACATTTACATTTACTCATTTAGCAGACGCTTTTATCCAAAGCGACTTACAAATGAGACACACTCACACACCAATGGTAGCAGAGCTGCATGCAAGGTGCTAGCTTGCCATCGGGGGCAATTTAGGGTTCAGTGTCTTGCCCAAGGACACTTTGGCATGGGATCACCCGGGCCAGGATTCGAACCCCAAACCCTACGATTAGTGGATTAGTGGACAACCCGCTCTACCCACTGAGCCACAGCCGTCCTAACCACCCTGAAGATTTAGTAATTTTCCTAAAGCAGCCGTTCCCAAAGTGTTTTATTCCTCTGAAAGCACAACAATTTGCCAATGACTGCATTTTTTTTGAATGACTAGCATCACTTTTTATCCGTTTATAGTTATGTTTAATGTTGTGGAATGTCAGTAAAGCAAGTCATTCCCTGTAATTACTTATGTTAGAGCAGCTATAAATAATATATCACTGGAGACGCCTTCCGTGAATGCTGAATTACAGAAAACATCACCAATTATACACGTTTTTAACTCTATTGCCTGAATAATTTTGATGTCCTGCCTTAAGAAGAGCGCTTAGATGTTTAGAGTTTAAAAAAAAATGCTGAGTGGCGGCGTTACATAATGTTCAGTGTTGTGACTTTGCCTTTGTCTTGACTGAATCCATTTGTTATGGGGAAAGGCTGATATTATGTCGCCAGCTCCTGGACCGCACCGCTGATAACATTTCAGAACACCGAGACAAGTAGATATGAAGATGGTGCTGCTTGGGCCACCACGGATGTGAGGTTAAACCCGATAACTGCAGATTACAGGATGCCAGCACAAACTGCGCCGGAGGTTTATGCTGACATATAACGTCTTCGTAGTGTCCCCGATCAATAACATCACCCTGGATGACCTTGACGATGTTCATAAACTCGAGCACCTTTTGTAGAGTGGAACGGCAGATCTGATATGAAGTCATAGCCAGTTTAGTATGGAACGTTTCACAAAAAGGTTTCACACTCATACGGTACAGAAAAGGTACAACGGTTAAGGTTTGGGACAGGGGGTGGGGTTAGGGGCGGGGCTAACATCCGTAGATGTTCGCTTGTACATTTCTAATAAGCTCAGGTTGGTGGTTTCGTCATAAAACGGTAGTGTGACCTTAACGACAGTCGTGTAGAGAAATTTCCCAGGCACCCAGGCAAAATTCTGATATATACATTTACAAATCTTCCAACATTGCATGAACACACGTGTTGGTCCTCATATTGTGCAAGACGCTTCTTCGGCTTTAGTACAGATACTTGGTTGCAGCTTGGAACGTGGGAGTGTGCTCGTGAAGCACAATAGACTTCTTGTTGCTCAGATAGGGAAAATTATACATTGTTAAGAATACGCTGATGCCAGGTGATCCACCTCTTCTCAGACATTTTGGACCCCCCCCCCCTTAAATGTTGTTGTCACATATTGTTAAAGAAATGGAGTCAGCTAACAGATAAGCTTGTATGATATAAGACAAAACAGATTTCACACTGTTTGTTATGTCCAGAACGATGAAAGAAATAATAATAAATAATAATTATTTTTTTAAAACACCACATGATATCTCCACTAGCAACATTTAAATCGATAGCACGGATGCAGCCATGATGATAGCTGTGTGTTTGCATGATGTAGCAGGTGAATGTGTTTGACCAGGATTGGCTCCTGTACACATACACACATATACACATATACAGACACAGACACACACACACACACACACACACACGGCTCTTTCTCTCCTGTTTAATTACATTCCACACTGTAGATAGCTCAGGAATTCAGCTCTCCCGCTCCTCCAGATCTCGACACGCATTGTTCCAAACCGCTGAAAGCTTTCCTGAGCCACCTACAAAAAGAGGCAGTGATGATTGAATGTTGGTGTGTTCAGAGAGGAATCAAAAGCGAGAGTCTGTATTGCTTCTGAGGGAGGTGTTGCTGAATGTTAGTGTCGCAGTGGTGGTAAGATAGGGAAATTCATTTGAAAATAAATAAATAAATAAATAAATAAAATCACTACGAATTCACTAAGCCTTCAGTTTTGCTAAGCTGTGTACAGTAACATTTACATGACGTTACATTAGTGTTTTGCTTGGGCATTTTTAAATCGGTTTCCAAGCCTGCTATATAGAAGATGGATGGATGGATGGATGGTTTCTGGACCATGCAATGGATATCAATAGTTTCTTTATATCAGGCGGGCGCACGGTGGCTTAGTGGTTAGCACGTCCGCCTCACACCTCCAGGATCCGGGGTTCAAGTCCCACCAGGGCCATGTGTGTGCAGAGTTTGCATGTTCTCCTCGTGTGTCGGGGGTTCCCTCCGGGTACTCTGGTTTCCTCCCCCAGTCCAAAAACATGCATGGTAGGCTGATTGGCGTGTCTAAAGTGTACGAGTGTGTATGTGATTGTGCCCTGCAATGGACTGGCACCCTGTCCAGGGTGTACCCCGCCTTGTGCCCGATGCTCCCTGGGATAGACTCCAGGTTCCCCCGTGACCCTGAAAAGGAGTAAGCGATTGAAGATGGATGGATGGATGAATTTATATCAGGCTTCTATTAGTTCTGTGCAGCCTGGAAATTAGAAAATTATACGAAGCATATCTAGCAATATACGACAACAACAATAATACTTTAATCACGTTATGATTTTATCTTTTTAATGACTACATCTCACTCATTTCTTGAGTAGTTCATATTTTCTAACAGCTCGTGAGCTGTGACACCATCTCGACATTTCTCACTGTGACGTAACCCAGTGAAAATCAGTTAGCGGTGGATGCTAAGTGTAAATACAAAGTGATTTCAGAAGCACTTTTTCCAAAAACATCTGATTCACCAGAACATCTGAGGTCAATGTTGACATTCTTGACGGATTTGTCTTGTTTTCGAGTCACTACACCTTTACCTTGTCTGTTAAAAAGACTCGAACACTAGCTAAATCGGTCGCCCCAGTCAATAGCTAGCTTATGCTCGTTGTCTGTATTTCCCAGTTGCATAGCAACAGAGTTCTGATGGTATTTACCCACTTGAACAGCGAGTGCATTGTGTGTCAGGATTTGAAAGCACTGTATGTACACTGCCCCATATGGCCACATATTCTCAATGACCTTTAGAGACATCTCTAGTAATAGCAATCTGTGAAACTCTCGTGTTTAGCGCTTGTTCTCTCTGATGAGTAATATAATATGGGGTTATTTGTATTGGTACACATTAATCCATTTCATTCCTAGTCATCGTACATATTAGCCATATAAGCTATTTCAAATCAATATCAGTGCTGGTTATAATTAGAATTAAGGCATTAAGAAGATTTTCCCTGGTTTCGGGCAGGTCGGAGATCAGATGCAACTGCTACATAACTGCTGGAGCGAGCTCCTGCTTCTGGATCATGTCTTTAGACAGGTGCATCATGGGAGAGACAATACTCTGCTACTCATCACTGGCCAAGAGGTGAGAATTTCACTCTTCTTCAAATAATGCCTGTTAATCATTTAGTCTGTACATTCAGAAAGCTTTACATCTTGAACTAGAATTCACGTGCACTAGCCTAGCATGGGGGTGTGGCTTTGGAGCGACCAGTATGACAGGGAGCTGTATTCGGATTTTCAGTTTCAAAAACCTTCAAGTGGGAAAATCGAGTCAAAGCAAGAGCGCCGGCCCAAACATTATTAATGTTGGGGAAGGGGTGTGGCTTTTAGAGTTCAATCTGCCCGTGCAACTGTCATTCCAGATTGATGAAGGGGCGAGGTATTTTAACTGCTCTGTACGCATTAGCATACGCTAATGTTAAAATGTGGAGCTCCGAACACGCGAAAGTCGTCAGATCTGCTTTCGCATAAATTGCTGACTGTACCTTTTACATTAAATTGCTTAGCCTAGTGCTATGATTGGATTCAGGAATATGAGCAGGCTATGGATGAGCAAACAATTAGCATGAAAAATAAATCAGAACTAATAAGTAAACAAATGTCAGAATATGAAATGATGGTGTTAAACTGGACACACTGAGTGTTTATGACTAGAAACGAATGCTTATTTTGTCTCAGAAATGGTTTTCCTTTCTTTCTTAAACTCATATTGTAGCTTTTCCAACATTAGCATTTACTAATGAACATTTTAATTAATTTTTTTTTTTCGAAAATGTTGCCAAATTCGTAATTGTTAAATAAAAATGCAAGGTATTTTGATTGAAATCTCTCTGCCTTTCATTTCTTTATATTCCCTTATTTTATTAGCCGTATGCTTTGGGTTGCTCGTATTGCCTTTGTGATTTTCTTTGTTAGCTGTTTTTGTATTGTGGAAAGGTTTTGATTTGGAGTCAAAGAGCTAGCCGCCATCAACGAGGTAATTTGATAGGATTTCTGAGAGGATTTTAAGTCATACTGATACATTCACTTCTACAGTACAGTCATTACTGCTAATGCTAGCTAGCTGGTCAACTTAGGCTAATTTGACAGGATATCTGAGAGCATTTTAAGTCTTAGTCATTTTTTTTTATATACTGCTAAAACCAGCTGGCTGGCCACAAATAAGCGAACTGAACAGATTTTCTGAGAGGATTTTAAATCATATTTATAGATTTATCAGTATTTGAGCTAATTTGACATGATTTCTGAGAGGATTTTATATTCAGAGATAAGCTGATGTTTGTTTGGAAGGTGGTTCATTTGGGTTTCATTAACCATTTAATAGTTATTTTAATGGTTAATGGAAACCATTAGGTCAATTTCTATAAGGAATTGTTTGCAGCAGGACTATCAAGCTACCTGGCTATCCTTAAATTTAACATTTATTCATAAATGTTAATTTTTTCACTGGCTAACTTGTTGGGATTCCTCAGAAAGTCTCTCTTGCAGTCATATAACAAATTTTTGGCATGTTTTTGTGTTCTTAAATGGACTCTATGTTTGAAGAAATGGTTTGAGGTGTGTCAGTCATTGACTCACTGCGTGGTGTCGTGCAGGTGGAGCTTGCGGGTATCGTGTCTGACTCGGGTCTCACTCTCTCGAGTCTCGTGCAGAGGGGACAGGAGCTGGCACGGCGGCTGCAGCTGCTCCAGGTCGACCGCCGTGAGATGGCCTGCCTCAAGTTCCTCATCCTTTTCAACCCCAGTGAGTCCTGCTGTTTGTTCTCCAGAAACGTCAGAAATGATCCACGCACAAGAGCCTTTTAATTAGGTTTCATAACCATTTCATTTATGTCGGATCGTGTGAATTCTTATGAATATGTTGTTCCTCCAGATAAGAAAAATAACCCAACACTAGTTTAAAGTAGCACATGATAGTAAGATTTTACTTACTTCATGGCACCTACATAAGCCCTTCAAGACAGTTTAGAAAGACTTATTCCAACAAGCAATTATCAGTTTTCATAAGAACTATATCTGTCAGTTTTGTTGTCCAGTTGAAATCGAGTGATTTTAAATTCTTGTTGACATAAGATTGTATTTCTACTCAGTCACACAATGCTAATGAATTGTCATTGCAGTATATTTTGGCTTATATCAGGTGTCAAGAACAGTTCATTTATGTATATGTCAGTTGTCAGGAAAAGTGTATGTAGGTTTATGTCACATGTCACACAGTGTATGTAGGTTTATGTCACATGTCACACAGTGTATGTAGGTTTCTGTCACTTGTCAGTTAATAGTGTATGAAGGTTTGTGTCACTTGTCAGGAATAGTGTATGTTGGTTTGTGTCACTTGTCATGAATAGTGTATGTAGGTTTATGTCACTTGTCAGACAGTTTATGTAGGTTTATGTCACTTGTCATGAATAGTGTATGTAGGTTTATGTCACATGTCACACAGTGTATGTAGGTTTATGTCACTTGTCATGAATAGTGTATGTAGGTTTATGTCACATGTCACACAGTGTATGTAGGTTTATGTCACTTTTCATGAACAGTGTTTGTAGGTTTATGTCACTTGTCACACATAGTGTATGTAGGTTTATGTCACTTGTCATGAATAGTGTATGTAGGTTTATATCACTTGTCATGAATAGTGTATGTAGGTTTATGTCACTTGTCACACATAGTGTATGTAGGTTTATGTCACTTGTCATGAACAGTGTATGTAGGTTTATGTCACATGTCATACATAGTGTATGTAGGTTTATGTCACTTGTCAGGAACCCATTATATAGATTTATGTCACTTGTCATGAATAGTGTATGTAGGTTTGTGTCACTTGTCAGGAATAGTGTATGTAAGTTTATGTCACTTGTCAGGAATAGTGTATGTAGGTTTATGTCACTTGTCACACATAGTGTATGTAGGTTTATGTCACTTGTCATGAACAGTGTATGTAGGTTTATGTCAATTGTCAGGAATAGTGTATGTAGGTTTGTGTCACTTGTCAGGAATAGTGTATGTAGGCTTGTGTCACTTGTCATGAATAGTGTATGTAGGTTTATATCACGTGTCAGTTAATAGTGTATGTAGGTTTATGTCACTTGTCAGGAATAGTGTATGTAGGTTTATTTCACTTGTCATGAACAGTGTATGTAGGTTTATGTCACTTGTCATGAATAGTGTATGTAGGTTTATGTCACTTGTCAGGAACACATTATATAGATTTATGTCACTTGTCATAAATAGTGTATGTAGGTTTATGTCAATTGTCAGTTAATAGTGTATGTAGGTTTATGTCACATGTCAGTTAATAGTGTATGTAGGTTTATGTCACTTGTCATGAATAGTGTATGTAGGTTTATGTCACTTGTCAATTAATAGTGTATGTAGGTTTATGTCACTTGTCATGAACAGTGTATGAAGGTTTATGTCACTTGTCAGTTAATTGTGTATGTAGGTTTATGTCACTTGTTATGAACAGTGTATGTAGGTTTATGTCACTTGTCACACATAGTGTATGTAGGTTTATGTCACTTGTTATGAACAGTGTATTTAGGTTTATGTCACTTGTCACACATAGTGTATGTAGGTTTATGTCACTTGTTATGAACAGTGTATGTAGGTTTATGTCACTTGTCACACATAGTGTATGTAGGTTTATGTCACTTGTCACACATAGTGTATGTAGGTTTATGTCACTTGTCACACATAGTGTATGTAGGTTTATGTCACTTGTCACACACAGTGTATGTAGGTTTATGTCACTTGTCATGAACAGTGTATGTAGGTTTTTGTCACATGTCATACATAGTGTATGTAGGTTTATGTCACTTGTCATGAACAGTGTATGTAGGTTTATGTCACTTGTCACACATAGTGTATGTACTGTAGGTTTATGTCACTTGTCAATTAATAGTGTATGTAGGTTTATATCACTTGTCAGTTAATAGTGAGTGTAGGTTTATGTCACTTGTCATGAACAGTGTATGTAGGTTTATGTCACTTGTCATGAATAGTGTATGTAGGTTTATGTCACATGTCACACAGTGTATGTAGGTTTATGTCACTTTTCATGAACAGTGTTTGTAGGTTTATGTCACTTGTCACACATAGTGTATGTAGGTTTATGTCACTTGTCATGAATAGTGTATGTAGGTTTATGTCACTTGTCATGAATAGTGTATGTAGGTTTATGTCACATGTCATGAATAGTGTATGTAGGTTTGTGTCACTTGTCAGGAATAGTGTATGTAGGTTTGTGTCACTTGTCATGAACAGTGTATGTAGGTTTATGTTACTTGTCACACATAGTGTATGTAGGTTTATGTCACTTGTCATGAACAGTGTATGTAGGTTTATGTCATGTGTCATACATAGTGTATGTAGGTTTATGTCACTTCTCAGGAACACATTATATAGATTTACAGTGCCTTGCGAAAATATTCGGCCCCCTTGAACTGTTTGACCTTTTGCCACGTTTCAGGCCTCAAACATAAAGATATAAAACTGTAATTTTTTGTGAAGAATCAACAACAGGTGGGACACAATCATGAAGTGGAACGAAGTTTATTGGATATTTCAAACTTTTTCAACAAATAAAAAACTGAAAAATTGGGCGTGCAAAATTATTCAGCCCCTTTACTTTCAGTACAGCAAACTCTCTCCGGAAGTTCAGTGAGGATCTCTGAATGATCCAATGTTGACCTAAATGTCTAATGTTGATAAATAGAATCCACCTGTGTGTAATCAAG
>JAFFST010055178.1:48011-69721 GCA_022414735.1 Noturus placidus | reverse complement strand
GTGTGAGTGTGTGTGTGATTGTACTCTGTGATGGACTGGCACCCTGTCCAGGGTGTACCCCGCCCTGTGCCCGATGCTCCCTGGGATAGACTCCAGGTTCCCCGCGACCCTGAAAAGGAGTAAGCGGTTGAAGATGGATGGATGTAAATGTAAATATAAATCTGACCTGCTCTGGAGTCGTTGCAGATTTCAGATCAACAGGGGGCGCTAGAGATCGAGATTTGCCCCTGTACTCTGAGCTTTTGGGACAAGATCATGCGCTTTCAACTTGTTTCCACTTCACCAAATGAGAGCTTCATGACCTCTGCTCTTCTGCTTTGATTAAAAAAGATGAAGACTGGAGAGAAAATATAGAGATTGCTCTCTGAATTATTCACCCGTGCCTTCCAGGTCTAAAACTCCAGGTCTAAAACTTATTGGAACGATAGATCTGTATATATTATATTATATAATATATATATTTAGCAATTTTCTGATTTTTGTCCAAGCTTCAGCAGACAGGTTGAAGTAATAAAAGTGTGAGAATGCTTACGCAACCTGAGCTTCACACTCATTGTGAACGTTCTGTGTGTTTCAGAGAGCAGACTGTCATTTGCAGTGGGTCTGATTGTGGGATTGATTGCCATAGGGACTCTTTCAGTTAGTATTCTCTACAGGTAATAAACACACATCTATTAACCCTGTAATGCCATATCTTGGTGTTCAATACATAAATAAATAACTCATGAAAAGCTCTGAAAAGTTATTCACTAAGATTTCATTAACTGCTTTTTAAAACTCCGAGGCCCAAAATGATAGGAAATCTCTATATTTTTTAAATAACTCAAAACATTTGAATAGAGTGACTTTGATGTAGTATTTCCTATTAAAAGATTACAAAATATATGATTTTATGAACATATAATACTAAACCTTTCTAGACCTTTCTATTCATTTCCTGAATGTATGCTATGTCAACAATCCCATAAGCATTTGGAACTGGAATATATTTCAAGGATGTTCAAACCCAAAATACATCCTCTGATTAATCCTAGCTCATTTCTAATGTTCAGCTGGACACAGAAGAAGCAGTGAAGCAGTGGTGGAAAGATTAGTGCACCTTAAACATCTTACGTAAGAGCAAATGAGCCGTGAAGCTATTTTTCTTGTAGATTCAGAGACTGAAAATGCGTAAATGAAGCTAGCGCTGGAATGTAAGCATGACTTGGCGTGACTAGTGATGAACTTACATAAGAATAAGCAAAGCAATAAAAGCACTTTCAGATGTGGAGACGGTGAGCTTGTTTAACAGTCCGTGCACTGCCTCTAGCTCTCTCTTCAAGGGAAACAAGACAAAACCGCTTAGCGCTGGATTAGAATCAATTCATAGAGTAAAAAAATAGAACATTTCTTAGATTCGAGATTCAAGAACCTGCTCTTTCATCCGATCGTGTGGTAGAAGCCGGCGGCTGTGTCTCAGTCAGAAGAGCGTGTTGTCCACTAATCCACTAATCGTAGGGTCGGTGGTTCGAATCCCGGCCCGGGTGATCCCATGCCGAAGTGTCCTTGGGCAAGACACTGAACCCTAAGTTGCCCCCGATGGCAAGCTAGCACCTTGCATGCAGCTCTGCTACCATTGGTGTGTGAGTGTGTCTCATTTGTAAGTCGCTTTGGATAAAAGCGTCTGCTAAATGAATAAATGTAAATGTAGATAACGGTCAGGAGCTTCAGCTCATATCAAACATCAGTACAGGAAAAAATGTGACCTCAGAACAGAAATCCGAGTCTACACTGGGAACAAGTTCATCTAAACTGGACGAGTGAAGGTTGGAAAAACATTGTTCAGTCTTTATCCAGTCTTTATTTTGATGTCCACTGAAGCCTCAGGTTGTAGTTCTTGGCCGACACAAGTGGAACCCCATGTGGTCTTCTCTGGTTGTAGCGCATGTGCCTCAAGGTTCTGAGATGATTTTCTGCTCACCACACTTTCAGTTATCGTAATCTTCTTTTTATCTCAAACCCCTCTAGGTGCATTCTCCTCTGATCTCTCTAAAATCAGAGGTTTGATGAGAACTAAAGCACTTGACCCGAATCTTCATGATTTTATGCATTGAATTGACGCATTGCCATCCAAGTACTGAGGGTATCTCACATTACATTAAGGACAACAAATAAAATCACAACAATGGTTTAAATCTTGAATCTTGTTAACAGGAAGTACAAAGTGCAGCAGAAGGCCTCCATGACGCTGTGGAAGATCGATGCCAGTGACATCATCATGATGGAGTCTCGCTGCTCAGCAGAGGCAAGCAAGGTGAGAGATCTTGATTAGAATGAATGGTTATGAACCTTTTAACCCCTTTAGACCCTATAGCCTGTTGCAGCTAATTTAATCATCAATATACAGAATTGTTTTTGTGTAGGAAGTCATGTTCTCCCCGTGTGTCGGGGGCTTCCTCCGGGTACTCCGGTTTCCTCCCCCAGTCCAAACACATGCATGGTAGACTGATGGGCGTGTCTAAAGTGTCCGTAGTGTATGAATGTGTGTGTGAGTGTGTATGTGATTGTGCCCTGTGATGGACTGGCACTCTGTCCAGGGTGTACCCCGCCTTGTGCCCGATGCTCCCTGGGATAGACTCCAGGTTCCCCCGTGACCCTGATAAAGGAGTAAGCGGTTGAAGATGGATGGATGGATGGATGGATGGATGGATGGATGGATGGATGGATGGATGGATGGAAGTCCAATAGCAATATCAACTGAAGTATAAGTAGTGCAGCTGCAACGCACAGGCTTACGGTAACATTTCTGAGAACAGGAACGTGTTTAGCGGATGTTCCACAACATTAAATTTGACTATAAATGCATAAAAACTATGACGTATTGTTTTATAATAAATAAATAAAAAGATGTCAGTGTTGACAAATTGCTGTGGTATAATTACTTTCCTATAACAGCATGATACTGAGCATTTTATTCCATAGAAATGGAAATGATAGTAGTTTTCCTCTACAGCTTAGTGAGAGTAGTGTACAATATCCTGTTCTCCTTATCACGTATTATCTTTATTTTAAACACTTAAAGCCATTCATCATGACGTTATTACGTTGCACTGCATGTCGTTCTCGTCATGTCAGTAATTGTGGTTTTGCATCTGGTCGTAATGATAGGCCTTTCACTACACTTATTCCATGCTCATGCGGTTGCAGCAGTAGCGTTCAGCAAACTGACATTTCGCACACGTTGTAAATAAGTAGTTTCGGTAGCTCACTTTTAAGGCAGTTAGATTTTCCATTTACTCTGTCTCTCGCACCAACCAGCTGCTGGGACGCAAATCCATACAGGCTTCACTCGAGTCCATCATTTGCAGCATGCAGGACAAACCCTCAGCGCAGCGAACTGCTGTTTATAATGTAAGTATGCATGGCCTTAACAGAGGGACAATCATGTTCATGCATAAATTAACCTAGGAGTGTTTGGTCACGTTGACCTCGTGTATAATTAACTTCAGAGACGATTTCATCAAAATGCTTAAATGTTGCATAAGTCTAGCGTGTCCTAATGCTGTTCTGCTCTCTCTCACTGTGCTCGGGGTAAAGGGGACTGTTTGCTGTGTTCGCTTCCTGAGTGTGAGAAGTGTGCATCTGAGCGGTGACCTCATGACCGAGCTAAAACGGGTAAAAAGGAACATAGCAGCAACAAAGAAAAATACAGTTTAGTATGACATGTGTCTTGTTATGTACGTTTTTCTCCTTTTTTTTTTTTTATCTCACATGCCCCATATGTGTTTTAATGAGTAAAGAGTTGTATGCTTTGATTCTAAGTCAAGTCTCAATCCTTAACAGAAAAAGAGACTCCAGGGTCATAGAGTCCAGGATAAGTGCAAACATCTTAGCTCTAGTTTTAGAGTTAAGTCAAGGATCACTGTTGCATCTGAGAGTCTCAGGCCATAGAGTCCAGGGTAAGTTCAGAGTCCCAAGTTGTAGAGTCTGACTTGAATCCAAAGTCCCAAGCTATTAAGTCAGAGCCAAGTCTTGATTCCTAAGCTGCAGAGTTAGAATTGTATACAGAGTCCCTAGCTGTAGAGGTCTGACTTCCAGGCCATAGAGTCAAGGTATAGTCCAGAGAACCAGCTTGTAGAGACCAGGTCGAGTCTGAAGCTATAGAATCCAGGTCAAGTCCTGAGTCCCAAGCTGTAGAGTCCAGTTTGAGTCCAAAGTCTGAAGCTGTAGAGTCCAGTTCAAGTCCAAAGTCTGAAGCTGTAGAGTCCAGTTCGAGTCCACAGTCTGAAGTTGTAGAATCCAAGTCAAGTCTAAAGTCAATTCTAGATTGCCAAGCCATAGAGTCCAGGTCAAGTCCTGCGTCCCAAGTCATAGAATCCAGGTCAAGTCCCGAGTCCCAGGCAATAGAGTCCAGGTCAAGTCCCGAGTCCCAAACCATAGAGTCCAGGTCAAGACCCGAGTCCCAAGCCATAGAAACCAGGTCAAGGCCCGAGTCCCAAGCAATAGAGTACATGTCAAGTCCAGAGTTTCAAGACTTAGACTTTAGGTTAAGTCCAGCATCCCAAGCTGCCGAGTTTGTCAACGCCAAGTCAAGTCCCGAGTCCAAAGCTGCATATTTGATGTTGAGACCAGAGTCCCAACTGTAGTCTGAGTTGAGTCCACCATTCCAAGTCTCTCATGCTGTAGTCTAGTCGATAATCCAAACCTTGCTCTATGTCATAGGTTTTGAAGTCTGTATCTAATCACAAGTCAGTTAAATTAGGGGATTACGTGTGACTTAAATCTGAGACTCTAATCCCATTTCTGCTTTTCAGTACAGTATCTCTTGACCTTAGCATTTTGACAGAATTCACAGTGTGGGATAATCATTGTGTAGCCATTAAGAAACCACTGAGAATTTCCAAATAATACAATCAGACTAGTCATGACATCACCAAATATCCACCTCAAATTGGTCCAAGTCTTCATAAATGTGCTTCCATCTTTAAAACATGCCATTAAGAAAAGGTTGTCCCACAATTTAAACAGGATATCATGCTCTAGACACTACTGCATCACCAGTGTTTTGGGACTTTATATATATATATATATATATATATATATATATATATATATATATATAATATATAGATAATAATGAATATATCAAGAACCACTGTATCTCCTTACCTTGTCTATATACCAGTGCAAAGATCTGAGCCACCAGAACATCTGTAAGTTCATTGGAGCATGCCTGGACTCACCGCAGCCGGTTATCCTGACTGAATACTGCCCTAAAGGAAGTCTGCAGGTTTTCACACACCTTTAACTTGTTCATTTTTGCAAATATTAGTTATGTATTTTCTTTAGTATAGAGGGTGACACATTATATTGTCTAGTGCATTACTGTATATATTTCTCACACTTTAAGGTTAGTGCATTTCCAGAACAGCTGAGGTCATGCGCGTACTTACTTAATAATATTTAATAATCTTACAGTTGAAAGTTCGGTGTATTCCGAGTCTTTTGGATTGTGGTTTAATGATGAATTGCAGATCTGTGAGAATCTGCGTAATAATATAAATATGAAAACCTTGTATAAAATGTATATTATGTAGAGTAACTATTGTCTTTAAATTGGCAGGACATTTTAAAAAATGAATCCATTAAACTGGACTGGAGCTTCAAATGTTCCCTAATGCTGGATATTGTGAAGGTACATCGCTAATAATGCAGTGTGTGTGTGTGTGGGTGGGTTTTTGGATGGGTGGTGGTGGGGGGGGGGATGTTTGTGTGTGTGTGTGATTAATCTCCAAAGTCCCATTCTCCATGGAATTGAAATCTCCCAGCGACTATCATGTTGCCTTTAAGGAATGCACATGCTTGACAGTTAGGAAAATTCTGACCTCGTTCTCAGAAAATAAAGGCTTAGGGTTGAAATTTATTTTCTAAGAAATGCAAATAGTGAAGTCCTGATTATTTCTGATTACGTTTCATTTTTAATAAGTAAATTAATGTGTCTCGTTAAGACTCGTAGAGACTACAGGCACTGTGACCCTGCAAATGTGAGGGAGAGAGAGGTTTTTATATTGAAAGGTGTAAATAGCAGGCAGGGTTACCAGGTCTCAGCAAAAATCCCCACTTTCTTCAACACCTTCATGGATAGCTAATTTGCAATATGTGGACAATTGCCTCAGAAATCCGCCTTTCATTCTTCCAAACTTCACAATATATCTTATGACAGACATTGTTCTGTACACACTGTCCACACTTACGCTTTCCCTTTATGTGTCACAGCCTTTGGACTTTATCTTTTCACTGGCAACTTTGTTCCACCAAAATAAGTCATGTGTAGTGGAAAAAAAGCAACGCTGGCAACCCTTCTCACTGGACAAAAAGTAACTTCATTATCATGATTAGAATAAGATGCACATTATTAATATTCCCCAAAATTAAACCATGTTTTTACCATCTTTCTGTACAAATAAAAAAATTAAAGGGTCAGTATGTGATATTTACCTCCCAGTGCTCTAAGCTAGATGAATTACAAGTGACAGAAACATAAAGATAAAATTGTGAATGTCTCATTAGATGTTTAAAGAAACGATGCAAGGCTGGGGTCCGAGCTAATTTCTGGGCCGGAAGAAAATGTAAAAAAATGCTTTAAATGATTAATCTAATTAAAGGAGCATGACTCATTTACATTTATCAGACGCGTTTATCCAAAGCGACTTACAAATGAGACACACTCACACACCAATGGTAGCAGAGCTGCATGCAAGGTGCTAGCTTGCCATCGGGGGCAACTTAGGGTTCAGTGTCTTGCCCAAGGACACTTCGGCATGGGATCACCCGGGCCGGGATTCCAACCACCAACCCTACGATTAGTGGATTAGTGGACAACCCGCTCTACCGACTGAGACACAGCCGCCCTGACTCATGACTCATGAGCTAATTTTTACAGAAAAAAAAATTATAATAATTAGGGTCGAGCAGCCGTTCAACCTGTCAGCAGAGCTAATTTCCAGGCCAGAAAAACTCAAACACCTGCTTTAAATGTTTACAGTAACATTTAGGACATTGTAGTTGTGTGTCAGCATGTCCGGTGAACGTTTCTGATCGTTCTGTAGTGTAACAATCCCCAAACGTAAACTAGATGTGATAAATATTATTGGATGGTTATTTTGGTCAACTGTAAACAACCGGTCCCTGATATGAATATACAGTATAGACGATAGAAAGCCAACATGCTGACGTCTATATAAATATGTGTATTAAAGACAGAATGGATATTTTGTCCACAAAATCACTCATAGACATTAAGGGAAGACATGTGACCCCTGGTTTAGGGCATGGACTACCTTCACCACAGCCCTCTACATTCCCACGGCCGCTTGTCCTCCTCCAACTGTGTGGTGGACAGCCGCTTCGTCCTCAAGGTCACTGACTTCGGCCTGAGCAAGCTGAGACACGCCGGCACAGTGGACCACTGGAGCTGTGAGTACATGTCTGGGAATTAAAGAGAAAAACACCCACATGTTTAGGTTTTTGGATAATTATTAAAGGAGCAGTATGTGATTTTTACAGCCCCCTGCTGTAAGCTAAACGAATTACAATTCTAACAAAAACATAAAGATATATATATATATATATATATATATATATATATATATATATATATATATATAAAATATAATAAGATGCTTTATACGATTAAACTTATTAAAGTTTGTAAAGATATGTGATTGTTTTTAGCACCCACTGCTGCCTGTAAGATGATTTACACCGTGTAACTTTATGTCTATGTTTAAAGATAAGGTCAACCTGGGAGTGAATCTCATTGATGGGCCAGAAAAAACGTAAACACATCCTTTAAACGACTAATGAACTAATTAAAGGAGCTGTGTGTGATTTTTACAGCTGTAAGATAGATGTATTGCCATTATTATAGATAAAATGTTGTATGTCTGATGAAATTCTGTTTAACGATCAAATGGAAGGCTTATCAGCCATTCAACCTGAAGCTAGAGCTAATTTCTGGGCCAGAAAAAAAAATGCAAATGGATGCTTTAAACCATGCTTTAAATGAATGAAAGGGCAGTAGAGTATGTGAAGTACCGTTGCAATAGAAATGTAATAATAAAACTGTGTAGGTATCATGAGTTGATTTTTAAAGGAACGCTGCAGGTCTGAGCAGCCTTTTCCAGGCCAGGAAAATGCAAACGGATGCTTTAATAAACAAACTCGCCAGACAATATTATGATCACAGTTTCTCTAGTATGCATTCGATTATTTGAGAAACAACTTTCTGACCACTTAAATTTCTTTGTGAGCAAACTTCAAACTTTGAGGTGGAGTTTTTCATCCTCTCAGCATTGCTATGGAGAGCTCCTGAGATCCTGAGGCAATCCTTTACTGCTAGCGGCACTCAGAAAGGAGACGTGTACAGTTTTGGCATCATCGCGCAGGAAGTGGTTTACCGCAGAGGACCTTTCTACATCCCTAACAGCTCCCTGAAGGCCAGAGGTGCGTCTGTGCCTCCGCTCAAAAATGCTTTAAAACACACTAGCCTTTTACAGAGAACCCTTCTGAGACGTCTAAGGAGACAATTCAGAGCTGTTCTCGAGAGGTTTCGACAAAGTTTGGAGAGACTATGTATTTCAATTTCAAGAGAATCTTAGTGATTTTTCTATGAATAAATTTATTTAGGAAATATATATATATATATATATATTTTTTTTTAAATCAGACCTTAAAATCATATTGCTTTCGTAAACAATCAGTATAACCACATGCTAACTGGACATGCTAACCGGACATGCTAACCGGACATGCTAACCGGACATGCTAACCAGACATACTAAACGGACATGCTAACCGGACATGCTAACCGGGACATGCTAACCAGACATGCTAACCAGACATGCTAACGCTGCGTCTCTCTTACCAGTCACATGTCTGTTTTTTTTTCCATTCTTTTCTTTCATTTTCAAGATCTAATAAATTGTCTGCGCTTGCATCCGTCTCTGCTATCTGACATTGCGGAGGATATTACAGATCTCAAAATGTTGATATTCCCTGGATTAATTTGAAAGTGAAATGACACAGAGATGTGAAATAACATTATATTTTCCGGACGCAGGAAAAGAAAAATATTCAATAACTGCAATAAAATGTTGTAGCAGGTAAATTAAAGAAAAGAGGATTTAGTGTAGATGACGCTTTGAATGAAGGTATTCGCAGCATTGCCCGAAGACTTGATTTAATTAACAAAGTCTTTTAATTACATATACAAATATGCGCATCTTTAATTAGATGCAGTCTCATTTGCATAAATAAATACATGCTTTGAACTAAAAATTATACTTGCAAGAATCAACAGGCGGAGATGGATTGTGATGTGTATTGTTTAAAAAGAATACACATTTATGTATTACACATCATTTATCATATTGAATGTTTTCCTTTCTCTGTCACTCAGAGATCATGGAGCAGGTGAAGGCGGGCGGGCGCAGGCCATTACGGCCGCACGTGGACGCCTCCGAGTGCGAGGACGGTGTGGAAGCTCTGTTGCTAAGCTGCTGGAGAGAAAGCGCGTCAGAAAGGCCGGATTTCTCCTCGCTCAGAACCACCGTCAAGAAAATGTGCCCCAGCGGGTCAGTACCGATGCAGAGATATTCGATTTGCTTCCTTTTTTATGTTAGCAGCTAATTATATGTAGGAACTAAAGTTGTGAGTGGAGAGCTTTAGACGCCACGTGTCATACGATTGGTCTGAGGAATCATCCGAGCGAATACTGTGAGACTTTTGTGGCGTTTTAGAAACGGATCCTGATGAATCTGTGATCTGTGACACGAACCAACACGGTCAAATTTGGATATTTTGCTTTACGTTTGCGATACACTCTTAGGTAGAACTTTTTTTCTTCTTTATGTAACCAGTGTTTTCATTCCGTTCTCAGAAAAGCCAGAGTTCAGGAAGTAGGAGCACTTTCTTATGAGTCACACATTGACGTACGCTGAGTCTCGCTGCAGGGTCTCGATTAAAAGACGACGTCTCATATACACCGTGCAGTAATAAACGGATTAAACTGTTGCTCAACCTCCCTGTTCCTGACCTCGGAGATCCCCCGTAGTGACAGAGCTGTTCGTCCAGGGACGGTTACAAGCAAAGACATTTTTCGATAGACCCGGCTTGGTAGTTCACTCACTCACTGTATGTTTAGCAGGATATCCTATGCAAAGGGGGTGCCATTTCTGCCATAACACCACGGACGACCATAAAAAATAATCAACAATAAGGTGGTGTGATGAAGCGAAGTTACTTTACTTATACTTCCCCCAAAATAAATAAGCTAAAGGCGAAACCTGTGACTACATTTACATTTAGCAGACGCTTTTTATCCAAAGCGACTTACAAATGAGAGCACACTCACACACCAATGGTAGCAGAGCTGCATGCAAGGTGCTAGCTTGCCATCGGGGGCAACTTAGGGTTCAGTGTCTTGCCCAAGGACACTTCGGCATGGGATCACCCGGGCCGGGATTCCAACCACCAACCCTACGATTAGTGGATTAGTGGACAACCCGCTCTACCGACTGAGCCGCAGCCGCCCCATAATTTCCTATACCAGCAAGCACTGACAGTAATCAACGCCTTCTGGCCAATCACAATCCAGAATTCTCCAGTGCTGTGTTATAAACTTTCACTTTCAAATATAAACGATCAATACGTTTTATACATTCTTTCTTTAAACGTATTCCTCTCTGTCACTCTTTCTAATATACTGATATAGTAAATTATGAAAATTCCTCCACGTCCTCTCTCTATATATAGTTCTGATATGAAAAAGCCTCTCTCTCTCTCTCTCTCTCTCTTTCTCCCTCTCTCTCTCTCTCTTTTCTTTCCTCCCTAGATGTTACAGGAAGTTTCTTCTTTTCTTTCCGTTCGTCCTCAGGATGTGTAAGTGAGAATCGCTCTGCCGTGGCTTTCACTGTTAATAAAAAAAGGGGCAGAAGCGAGACGCAGATGATCATTAATAACACTTAGTGCTGAAGGCCCTTAATGAGAAACACAAACACACAGCATGATGGGACGCCTCCAGGGACCAATGACACGCTACGAGGAAGACACGGCGTCCCCCGAGAACAAAGCTGTCAATGTGTATCACGCAAAGTGTTCTTCCTGCTCCCGGAGATTGGGTGTGTTGGGGGGAGAGATACACGGATAGAGAGAGACAGAGAGAGAAACAGGCAGACAGACAGATTGATAAAGAGAGAGAGAGAGAGGGGACACAGATAAAGAGAAAGACAGAAGTATTGAGAGACCGAGAGAAACAGGGAGATAGACAGAAACAACAATTCGGGCTCATTGACAATTACAGTACATAAATCATCACCATTTTATCAATATGCACTAATGATGCACTGATGCAGGTGATTACTCTTAGGATTTATGGTTTGCTTGTGGAATAGGTTTTCGAGTGTGTAAAATTCATCCAAATCTGTGTGTGTGTGTGTGTGTGTGTGTGTGTGTGTCAGTGGTAGTGAGAAGATCCTGGATGATTTGTTGTCACGTTTGGAGCAGTACGCATGTAATCTAGAGGAGGTGGTAAGCGATCGAACGGCTCAGCTGCAGGAGGAGAAGAAAAAAGCAGAGGCTCTCCTTACCCAGATGTTGCCACGGTAACCTCTCGACGTCCTATCGGGGACACATGCACACTCCTGGGAATGTATGATGAGATGCTCCTGCTGCCTCACATCACTTAAGCCTTAAGCACATTAGCCACCTTTATACCTCTGTATCTCTATATCTTATATATTTGAGCAGATATAGCGATGTCATGAAGTTGCCAAATACACACTCACACCTGTCCTGACGCCTGACCCGATAACCTTGTGATGCAGTTAAAGAGCCTCTTAAAAGCCACTTGACTTTCCTGTGTATTTTTAGATCTGTAGCCGCGCAGCTCATAGCCGGGAGGACAGTGAGAGCTGAGACCTACGACTGCGTCACTGTTTATTTCAGTGACATTGAAGGCTTTACGGCGATGTCCGCCTCCCTCACACCGATGCAGGTGATTACTCTCACTAAGCACAGTCACGCTGGAGGATGTAGAAGGATTTGGGGAATAACTAGCATGGGAGATTATAGAATGCATGCTGGAATGAAAAGAAAGTTTCATTAACTGTGGCATAATCCCGAAATTCAGAAATACGTAAATTCAAGGGATGCTGTGGAAACTGTTGCTATTAGTGATTGGACAGCCAGAATGATAAATCAAGGCCTCAGATTGGTCAGTTAAGCTAATGAAGCTAGACTAATGAAGCCAACTGAGCTAACCTAGTCAGGTGAGCTAGCAAAAGAACAGGAACCAACTTGTTTCTTAGAACCTTGAATGTACAATACTTTTATAATACAATTGATGTATTATACAATTCTTATTTTTTTGTTCTTTAATAAATAAAAAAATGTATGTGTGTGTGTGTGTGTGTGTGTGTGTGTGTTTGTAAATTGCTGTAGTGTAAGAGAAATAAAACACCTTCGGACAGGCTCTTATAGGACAATAATCATCTTCTGGGTGATAACAGGAAGTCTGCTTCATCCCTGCCGTGTTTGATTCCTTACTTACTTCTCAACATCAGGAAATCATGTATCTGTGAGAAGAGGGTAACCCTTATCCCAACCCTAACCCCAACCCTAACCCCAATCCAAACCCCAACCCATAACCCTTATCCTATCCTTAACCCTAACCCCTATCGCCAACCCATAACCTTTATCCTAACCCCAACCCCAACCATAACCCTTATCCTAACCCCTATCTCCAACACATAACCCTTATCCTAACCCCAACCCCAACCATAACCCTTATCCTAACCCCTATCGCCAACACATAACCCTTATCCTAACCCCTATCGCCAACCCATAACCCTTATCCTAACCCCTATCGCCAACCCTAACCCCAACCCATAACCCTTATCCTAACCCCTATCGCTAACCCTAACCCCAACCCATAACCCTTATCCTAACCCCTATCGCCAACCCTAACCCCAACCATAACCCTTATCCTAACCCCTATCGCCAACCCATAATCCTTATCCTAACCCCATCCCCAACCATAACCCTTATCCTAACCCCAACCCCAACCATAACCCTTATCCTAACCCCTATCGCCAACCCATAACCCTTATCCTAACCCCAACCCCAACCATAACCCTTATCCTAACCCCTATCGCCAACCCATAACCCTTATTCTAACCCCTATCACCAACCCTAACCCCAACCCATAACCCTTATCCTAACCCCTATCGCCAACCCTAACCCCAACCCATAACCCTTATCCTAACCCCTATCGCCAACCCTAACCCCAACCATAGCCCTTATCCTAACCCCTATCGCCAACCCTAACCCCAACCCATAACCCTTATCCTAACCCCTATAGCCAACCCTAACCCCAACCATAACCCTTATCCTAACCCCTATCGCCAACACATAACCCTTATCCTAACCCCAACCCCAACCATAACCCTTATCCTAACCCCTATCTCCAACACATAACCCTTATCCTAACCCCTATCGCCAACACATAACCCTTATCCTAACCCCTATCGCCAACCCTAACCCCAACCATAACCCTTATCCTAACCCCTATCGCCAACCCATAACCCTTATCCTAACCCCAACCCCAACCATAATCCTTATCCTAACCCCAACCCCAACCATAATCCTTATCCTAACCCCAACCCCAACCATAACCCTTATCATAACCCCTATCTCCAACCCATAACCCTTATCCTAACCCCAACCCCAACCATAATCCTTATCCTAACCCCTATCTCCAACCCATAACCCTTATCCTAACCCCAACCCCAACCATAATCCTTCTCCTAACCCCAACCCCAACCATAACCCTTATCCTAACCCCAACCCCAACCATAACCCTTATCCTAACCCCTATCGTCAACCCATAACCCTTATCCTAACCCCTATCGCCAACCCATAACCCTTATCCTAACCCCTATCGTCAACCCATAACCCTTATCCTAACCCCTATCTCCAAACCATAACCCTTATCCTAACCCCAACCCCAACCATAATCCTTATCCTAACCCCAACCCCAACCATAACCCTTATCCTAACCCCTATCGCCAACCCATAACCCTTATCCTAACCCCTATCGCCAACCCATAACTCTATCCGCTAACCCCAACCCTAACTCTAATCCTAACCCGGAAGAACATTGCTGCTTCATCAGTGCAGAACAGTTGTTATTTCTTAGGCATGTGTGAGTATGTGGAACTGCATGCATGTGTGGAACTTGAAAAAGAGTATGTGAGCTTGTGTGCACAGCCTTAACGTTTTCAACAACAGTTGTTTTCTTTGTCTGAAAGGTGGTGAACATGCTCAATGACTTGTACACGCATTTTGACAACATCATCGACAACCATGATGTGTATAAGGTCGGTACATAACATGAAAGGATTATGACTGTTCATTGATCCATAAAAAAAAAAACTGATGAAAAAAGTTTGAAAACAGTTCACAGGTTTGCAAACCTGGTTGCTCTTATCTCCTCAGGTAGAAACTATAGGCGACGCCTACATGGTGGTGTCAGGCCTTCCTATAAGAAATGGAGACGAGCATGCCAGAGAAGTAGCCAGAATGTCCTTAGCCGTAGTGCAGGGCATGGACCACTTCCAGAGCGTACATGTTCCTCAACAGCGACTGAAGGTCCGCATTGGAATTCATTCAGGTTAGACCAAGAGACTCGATAGAGCATTAATTGAGCATGAAGTTAAATGTTTACTGACATAACCTGGAGACTGGGGGATAAGGAGATCCTTCAAGAATCAGGATGTAGGAACTAGACATGGTTTGGAATGAGGCCCAGACAAAAGAAACTTTGGGGTTCTCTGTACCAGCAAATGAGACCAAGATTGATACTGATTCCCCATTTCCAAATGGCTCCCAAAACTAAGGGAAGATTGTTGTGGAATTTAGGAGAGTCCTCAAGACTAGACAACATTCCAGCATCTTACCCATCGTTGCTCATCAAATTGATTGTAGCTTCCTATCAGCTTATTTGTTTGTTTGTTAAGGGTTCTTTGCAGGGGTTCTAGCTCTCCAAAGTAATTCCATTAGGGTTCTTTGGATATTTCAACCTTTTTGAAGGGTTCATCAAATGGATTGTAGATTTCTAAAAGCTTGTTTGTTTGTTTGTTTGTTTGTTTGTTTGTTTGTTAATGATGGGTTGTAGCTGAAGTTCTTTGGAAGGGTCTACATTTGAAAGAAGTTCATGATTATGGTTCCAGCTTCCAAAAAAAGGTTCATTAAGGGTTTTTAGGTAGGGTTTTAGCTTTCTGGGTGGGGTCTAGCTTTTGAAAGAGGTTCATCAGGTCTTCTCTGGATGTTTAACGGTCATAGAGAGGGTTTAAATATGAGTTTACATGGAACCTTGTGCGAATAGGAAAAGCTGTTGCTTCTACCAGGGGTTCTACAGAGAATCCTCAAGGGGTTTAAATATCTAGATTTGCTGATCTTTTTTTGCTTACTAGCTCTATTTATACATATGACTATTGTACAATATTTATAGTTTGACTCACTATTACCCCGAACACACAAGACACAGTAGCGGGTTTGAAATGTAAAATGGATGCTATTTTTGTTCCAGGACCGTGCGTTGCCGGTGTTGTGGGTCTGAAAATGCCACGGTACTGTTTATTTGGAGACACTGTCAACACTGCCTCGAGGATGGAGTCATATGGTTTACGTAAGATCAAATCCTGAGAATGTTATGACACCAGTTTGATCACGACTAACTTTCGAGTGTCGTAAAGACTGTATACATTTAAGCTTAAATGTAGCAATGGAATTAGAGATATTTTATCGGCTAAACTTTATAGACAAGGTTGTGTTTAGAGCATTTGTAAGTTCAAACAATATTTTTCTGCTTCTTCAGCACTGAAGATCCATGTGAGCAGTTCTACTAAATCTCTATTGGACACTTTTATGGCATTCCATTGCGAGCTGAGAGGAGACATACACATTAAGGTACAGCATACGAGTGTCAATTTCACCATGCAGTCGTGTCGTTTAACTCCACAGGCTCTATTTGGTCCTCTTATGATGTGTTGCTATTTTGGTTGGGAGTAAGAACTTTCCTGTTCTTGCTTAGTTACTATTTTAATAGTGAGAAATGTGTTATTTTACAAACCCATGTTCTCGCTCTATAAGAGAGTTCATTCTGGGTGATTTCAGATGGATTCTAGCTTTCTAAAGGGATTTGGTAACAACTAGTGTTGTTCTGATAGTCATAGTTTTTTTAAAAAGGGTTCTTCAAGAGTTCTTCTAATAGACTTGAACTTCTAAACAGGTCCATTAAGGGGTTTTGGATGTCAAAGAAGTTCAGGAAGTTCTTTGGAGGGGTTCTAGCATGGGTTCAAGCTTCCTAAAAGTGTCTGTCTGGGCTTCCACCTCTCTAGAGGAGTTTATTACAGTTGATTCAAATGGATTCTAGTGTTCTAAAGGGATTTATTAAGGGCATGCTGGATGGGTTCAAGCTTCATAAAGGGGCATGTATAGAGTTCTAGCTTTCTAAAGAAGTTTAGAAAGGGTTCTTATTAGGATTGTTTAGGTACTCATAGCTTATTAAAAGTGTTCATCCAGGGTTCTTCAAATGGGCTCAAACCCCTTCTAAATAGGTTCATCTGACATTCGAACGTTCTGAACAGGTGAAAGTTTGTTTAAAAAAAATTCTTTATTAGTTTTAGCTTTCAAAGGGAGTTGTTAAATTTTCTTTGATTGGGTTCTAACTACGCTTGTTTGGATAGTTATACTGTAGCTTTTGTTAAGGGTTCTTCAAACGGGCTCTTTCTTCTAGGTATCTGAACGGGGTTCTTTGAAGATTTTGAATGGGTTTTAGCTTTCTAGTTGAGCTTTGGGTGGGCTCTAGCTTCCTAAAAGGGGTTTGTTAAGGGTTCTTGGAATGGGGTTCTAATAGATTTTTAAACGGGATTGTCAAGGTTTCTTCCTAGCTTCTAAAGCCAAGTATCTTTCTAAACAGATTTCTTTAATGTTTTTTTGATGAGTTTGATCTTACTAAAGAAGTTCATGGAGTGTTTTCCTAGCATTCTAAAAGGTCCATTACTGCACATCATGGTGCAGATGCACAGCTGGAAACAGAGTGAAAATGAATTGTATATTATTATAAAAATGTCAAAGCACTAAACCAATGGAAGCAAAAGAAACAAAGGGAGCCGGAGTACATCTAACCACACTTCCAAACATGAATTCATTCTCGCCCTGCCCCATTTTATAATTACACCCCTCTAAGTCACACAAATATGAAGAATGCATGCCTTATTTGTATCGATGGTAAAAAACAAGGAGGATCCAAGATCTCCTCATGTATTATATATAGTGGCGGCTGTGGCTCAGTGGGTAGAGCGGGTTGTCCACTAATCCACTAATCGTAGGGTTGGTGGTTCGTATCCCGGCCCGGGTGATCCCATGCCGAAGTGTCCTTGGGCAAGACACTGAACCCTAAGTTGCCCCCGATGGCAAGCTAGCACCTTGCATGGCAGCTCTGCTACCATTGGTGTGTGAGTGTGTCTCATTTGTAAGTCGCTTTGGATAAAAGCGTCTGCTCAATGAATAAATGTAAATGTAATGTATATTTTTCTTTTACAATATCCTGTTGTCATTATCTTGTATGAAACATACCTTCAAACGTTACGCTCTTGTTTGGAGCCACTGTGACAGTACGATATCCCTGCGTTTCCTTACCACATGTATTCTCTTACAGGGAAAAGGTTTGGTAAGAACATACTGGCTTCTGGGAGAGCGGCACTAAACATAATCTATCTCTCTTCACTTGCTATGTGACCTGGAGAAGAAGGTTTACACGATTCGGGCTTTCATTACTTTCCTTTTGTAATATCACAGTTCACTGAACAAATTTCACGGTATCATTTTTGCACAGCTGCGCTTCTACCTGCACCGTCGTAATGAATTTTTAGATCTGTTGTTGATTAAGTGCTAATTTCACCCGCCATGTACCAACCTCGTTATGTTGTACACAAACAGAAGACGTACGAAGGAGCATGAACATTTGTTAACGACTGTTAAGGGTAGAGACTGAGCACAATTTTCAAATGTATTTTAATACAACGACGCCAATAAACTTTGTTGTTGTTTTTGTTTGTTTGTTTGTTTGTTTTTTAAAGTACATAAGAAATCCTGTGCATTTCTCAGATAAAAGCTACAGCAAACATTTTCGTTCGTTAAAAAGTGCTATAAAATTCCTTATATTAGATCAGGGTTTCATTAATAACAACACTAATAATGTTCATAATGTTTCTCTTACGATGACGTAAAAGACGTACCCGTCACTTGTCCCTTCATTTAAAAAATTAGGGCTTTTACTGTAAAATATTTTACCATCATTTAATAAAACCATAATGTATGCGTTCTCATAAGTGATTTTCTCCAAGGTAGCAAAGTGAAATAAACAAACAAACAAAAATACAAAAAACAAAATGTAGATAGAATGAACTGGTGCTGTGTATAAACATTATTCTGTTTTGTTGTTGTATGTAATAATTTGCAGTATTTACACCGTTATTGAATCAGTGAATCTAACGGATTAGTACAGACTGGTATAAAAGACACAGAGTGTATACTTCATAATGAACGTGAGGACGGAACTGACAGTCTATTTAATCTGTGAGACTGGTGGTGATTGTAAGACCGTGGGTACACGGCAAAATCCCAAGTGTTGATTTGAATTCTAGTCAAATTGGACTATATAAACACTCGGGGTGTTTAATTAACACTAGGAGTTTGACTGTGTATGTCTCAATCAGCTCTCCAGTTCAGTAGTCAAGACGTCGGACATTTTAAGGGCTGCGTCAATCACAAAATTCTTCCAGTGCACTAAACATGCCAACTTGAGAAGAATTAATGATCCTTAATGATAAAGCTAACTGCTAATATCAGCTAGCAAGCAGATATGAGTTGTTATTGTTGTTAATGCGTATTGTTCAAGAATAGATTTATTAATGTGTGCTTAAATAATTTTGTCTACATTGAATGGTCATCATCATCATCACTACATGTCCATCCATCCATCCTCTACCGCTTACTCCTTTTTCAGGGTCATGGGGAACCTGGAGCCTATCCCAGGAAGCATGGGGCACAAGGTGGGGTTACCACCCTGGACAGGGTGCCAGTCCATCACAGGGCACAATCACATACACTACGGACACTTTAGACACGCCCATCAGCCTACCATGTATGTGTTAGGACTGGGGGAGGAAACCGGAGAACCTGGAGGAAACCCCCGATACACGAGGAGAACATGCAAACTCCGCACACACATGGCCCTGGCGGGACTCGAACTCCGGACCCTGGAGGTGTGAGGCGAACGTGCTAAACACTAATCTACCATGCGCCCACTCACTACATGTCTTGAGATATAAATCTGATCAATGAATAATATCATACTTTTGTAAAAACAAAAAAATGGCGCACTAAATGGTAAATGGCGCACTTATATAGTGCTTTTATCCAAAGTGCTTTACACAGTGTCTCATTCACCCATACACTCACACCAGTGGTAGCAGAGCTGCCATGTAAGGCACTAACTTGCCATCGGGGGCAACTTGGGGTTCAGTGTCTTGCCCAAGAACACTTCGGCATGTGGAGTCATGTGGGCCGGGAATCGAACCGCCAACCCCACGATTAGTGGACAACCCGCTCTACCACCTGAACTAATCCCACAGGTTTTCAGAACCTATAGCAGGATACCAAAATGTAAGACGCCATTTTAAACACCCAGAAAGAGGTGTAGACCTCTGAGGATCAAAACATAGACTCAGTTTGACTTATTTTGACTTGAGTAAAATGTTTGGCAGCCCGACGTTTAAGTTTACTGTCCTGATCATATTCTATTCCTCTGTTTTCTCTCCGAAGAAAATAATATAATGGGGATGAAATGAAAGTGGTAGGATTTGCATGAGGACATCTTCAGTTCTTACACTGATTCAAAACAATGTCTTGAAAAGAAGTAAAAGCTTTTTTTTTTTTTTTTTTTTTTGTGAACAGAAAGGAAAATCCATCAAATCAACCTTTGCTTTAAAAACGTTTTATCTCTCCGCTTTGTCATGGAGTCTGGGTTTGATAGAAAACTAAGATTGTCCTTATCACACTCAGCCAGAGCTCATCACTATAGCAAACACCGTCGATGTTTAGATCCTCAAAGGTCTACACATCTTTCTGGGTGTTTAAAATGGCGTCCTACACTTTCGTATCCTGCTATAGGTTCTGAAAACCCATGGGATTATATTGGCACCAAAACAGAACAAGAACTCTGTTAAGAAAATTGTCAAAGTATCCATCTTATCAAATGGCGCACTTATATAGCATGTTTATCCAAAGCACTTTACAATGTGTCTCATTCACAAACACACCAATGGGAGCAGAGCTGCATGCAAGGTGCTAGCTTGCCATCGGGGGCAACTTAGGGTTCCGTGTCTTGCCCAAGGACACTTCGGCATGGGATCACCTGGGCCGGGATTCGAACCACCAACCCTACGATTAGTGGACAACCCGCTCTACCGACTGAGACACAGCCGCCCACACATGGATCATGGATATGAAACGAAGATCTTGCATTATTCCCAGACATTTCCTATTAAAATGTCAGCATCTATCAAATTCATTTACCTAACACGCTCTTCAAGCACTTGGCAATGGAAATACGCCGAATCGTGTTTAATTAGTCCATTTGCCTCGCGTGAACATTCCTTAAAAATCATTTTCCGGATTGTCCGGGAACTTAGAATGGTTGCATTAATGCAAATCAGACGGAAAACACATGCAAAAGAACCTCACAAAGTACATTTAGAATGAAAAGTACATTTCATGCGGTTACTTTAAAAGCATTATTAAATCAACATGAAGAGGACTTCATTAAATCGTAAAAAAAAAAAATAATTAATGGAGCAAGATGAAGCAAAAAGAAGCGTTTCTGATGTGATCAAGTTTGATCTTTTCATTAACCTTCTTTTTGACACTGCATTTAATACAAAAAAAAACCCCAACGTTTTATATCCAAATTATTTTGTAGCACCTTCTTTTTTTTTTTTTTTTTTTTAAAGGCATTTTCCTTTCCAATGTTTGCTGCACTAGACAGATTTCTTGTTCCATTCAAAGGCTCCTCTGGGTCATATTTACAGTGGTACACTTATGTCCTCACTGTGTGTTTGCTTTCGGAGCTTTGCTGGAACATCAGTAACTCCCAGTACACATATACATTCATTAGGTCGGGTCAGAAAGGAAGCCACGTTAGTGCAAGTCGGATATGACCCAGTTTTATCTCTAGGGAACGGAGCATGTTTCCTCCTGCCAGTCTTCATTATACTCTATCAGTCTTCCCAAACTGTCATCATTAACCCATGCACATAAGTTTAAATAACCACTGAGTAATTACAGACTGTTTTTACTCTTGAGTGAGTCACTGGGTCCTTGAGTGGGTTTCCCCCCACAGGCTAAATCATTAACGTGTCATTGTTCTGCCCGGCCAAAGCAAATAGAATGAATTTTGCGGGTCAGACAGCTTTACTCGTATATGATGCATGTCCTGATTCCTTTCCTGTTCCTGCTATAATCAATAACAATACCATCACTGTTCCTGCTATAATCAATAACAATACCGTCACTGTTCCTGCTATAATCAATAACAATACCATCAC
>JAFFST010055178.1:18467-39303 GCA_022414735.1 Noturus placidus | reverse complement strand
CAAGTGAGGCCTGCAGTTCTTTGGACGTTGTTGTGGGGTCTTTTGTGACCTCTTGGATGAGTCGTCGCTGCGCTCTTGGGGTAATTTTGGGCGGCCGGCCACTCCTGGGAAGATTCACCACTGTTCCATGTCTTCGCCATTTGTGGATAATGGCTCTCACTGTGGTTCGCTGGATTCCCAAAGCTTTATAACCCTTTCCAGACTGATAGATCTCAATTACTTTCTTTCTCAATTGTTCCTGAATTTCTTTGGGTCTCGGCATGATGTGTAGCATTTAAGGATCTTCTGGTGGACCTTAGTGTGTCAAGCAGCTCCTATTTAAGTGATGCCTTGATTGTGAACAGATGTGGCAATAATCAGGCCTGGGTGTGGCTAGAGAAATTGAACTCAGGTGTGAACAACCACAGTTATAGTAAGGGGGGCAATCACTTTTTCACACAGGGCCATGATGGTTTGGATTTTTTTTCACCTTTAATAATAAACACCTTCATTTACAAATTGCATTTTGTGTTTACTTGTGTTGTCCTTGACTATTGTTTAAATTGGTTTGATGTTCCGAAACACTTAAGTGTGACAAACATGCAAAGGAACAGGAAATGAGGAAAGGGGCAAACACTTTTTCACACCACTGTATATTGTATTGACCGAAATTAGAAAATATATTGTGATATACATTTTGGCCATATCGTCCAGCCCTATGACACGGACATGTCTTATCATTACATGCCCAGTACAGAAATCAACTCAGCCATGTAGAACAGGAAAAGTGAAAAACTAGGGTACCCACAGCACACCCACAGTAAGTAGAAACAATCAGTGTGAATTGATACCTGTTTTGGAAGAGGGAAATAACATAAGCTTAGAGTAACTCATTGTCAGAGTATCTAACTGATACACATACAAAGATTCAATACTTGGTTCAAGCATTCAATACTTCAGTCAAGCAAACACACATGCAGAGAGAGAGAGAGAGAGAGAGAGAGAGAGAGAGAGAGAGAGAGAGAGAGAGAGATCTAGTTATTAGTTATGTTCATTAACGCAGGGGGAAAAGCAGATATAGTATATGATTGTTTTAGGAGTCCTATATAGTATATCCTTAATACTTTCGCAAGATGACTTTTACTTGTAGATGACAGATTTGCAATTGACTATTTTGTTCCGTTTCAGAACACATAGCTTGTACAGTGTTGAGGTGTCAGAAGCATATTAAGTTAAAACATAGCTAGATACCAAATGTAGATATTTGCTTTGCAGAACTCAACAAGGAATAGCACATTTTTGTTTCTGAACCCATTTGTCACCTAGGCAACAATGAATGGGGGCAGTGGTAGCTCAATGGTTAAAGGCTCTGGGTTACTGATCAGAAGGTCAGGAGTCCAAACCGCAGCACTGCCAAGCTACCACTGTTGAAAGGCCCTTAACCCTCAAGTGCTCAGTTGTATAAATTAGAGATAAATGTAAGTTGCCCTAGATAAGAGTGATTTCCAAATGCTGTAAATGAAAATGAATAAAACATTAAATACCCTGAACTTGTCCTGCCAGGTGGTTTGATGGTCAGAGTAAGAGAGAGTGAGCAGAGAGAATAAAAGGCCAAAGTAGATTGCAGTCACATTACAAGTTTGAAATGACACAAATGGCACATTATTTTTAGTTAAATGTAACACAGATTAGATTTTTCCAAGGCTGTCTCATCATAAAGATCTCCAGGAATCAAATAGATATTCCACGTAGAGTCATATATAGCATATAAAGTGCATCCGGTAAGTATTCACAGCACTTCACTTTTTCCACATTTTGTTACGTTACAGCCTTATTCCAAAATGGATTAAATTAATTATTTTTCTCAAAATTCTACAAACAATCCCCCATAATGACAATGTGAAAGAAGTTTGTTTGAAATCTCTGCAAATTTATTCAAAATAAAAAAACAAAAAAGAGCGCATGTACTTCAGTATTCACAGCTTTTGCCATGACTCTCAAAGTTGAGCTCAGGTGCATCCTGTTTCCACTGATCATCCTTGATATGTTTCTAAAACTTGATTGGAGACCACCTGTGGTAAATTCAGTTGATTGGACATGATTTGGAAAGGCACACACCTGTCTATATAAAGGTCCCACAGTTAACAATGCATGTCAGAGCACAAACTAAGCCATGAAGTCCAAGGCATTGTCTGGAGAACTCGGAGACAGGATTGTATCGAGGCACAGATCTGGGGAAGGGCACAGAAACATTTCTGCAGCATTGAAGGTCCCTATGAGCACAGTGGCCTCCATCATCCGTAAATGGAAGAAGTTTGGAACCAGCAGGACTCTTCCTAGAGCTGGCTGCCCGGCCAAACTGAGTGATTGGGGGAGAAGGGCCTTAGTCACAGAGGTGACCAAACACCTGATGGTCACTCTGACAGAGCTCCAGCATGTCTCTGTGGAGAGAGGAGAACCTTCCAGAGGAAAAACCATCTCTGCATCACGCCACAAATCAGGCCTGTATGTAGAGTGGCCAGATGGAATCCACTCCTCAGTAAAAGGCACGACAGCCCACCTGGAGTTTGCCAAAAGGCACCTGAAGGACTTTCAGACCATGAGAAACAGAATTCTCTAGTCTGATGAAACAAAGATTGAACTCGGTGGCCTGAATGGCAAGCGTCATGTCTGGAGGAAACCAGGCACCAGTCATCACCTGGCCAATACCATCCCAACAGTGAAGCATGCTGGTAGCAGCATCATGCTGTGGGGATGTTTTTCAGAGGCAGGAACTGGGAGGCTAGTCAGGTTTGAGGAAAAGATTGCAGCAATGTACAGAGACATCCTTGATGAAAACCTGCTCCAGAGCGCTCTGGACCTCAGACTGGCGTGAATGATCATCTTCCAACAGGACAACGAATGTAAGCACACAGCCAAGATGACAAAGGAGTGGCTACAGGATAACTCTGTGAATGTCCTTGGGTGGCCCAGCCAGAGCCCAGACTTGAACCTGATTGAACAAAGTATTGAGCAAAGGTGGCGAATACTTATGTAAATGTGCTTTTTTTAAGTTTTTTATTTTTAATAAATTTTCAAAGATTTCAAACAAACTTCTTTCATGTTGTCATTATGGGGTATTGTTTGTAGAATTTTGATGAAAATAATCAATTTAATCCATTTTGGAATAAGGCTGCAACATGTAAAAATGTTGAAAAAGTGAAGCGATGTGAATACTTTCCGGATGCACTGTATAGCAGTGTACTATAATTTGTTAACCATGATTTGTTTGATTGATTAACTTGATTTATTGTAAGAAACATCTCCTCCAAATCATTTCCATTTAAAATCTATTTTAACACCTCGGTTCTGTATCTGTTGTTCCCCTCATCACAATCATCAGGCTAGTTATACACAAGGATACTGAAAGTTATTGATTGTGAAAATGTGTGCACTGAGGTCTTTTTAGTTCATGAGAATTTACACTGATGACGGTTATGGATAATTTACAAGCATGAATTAAGTAATATTGCTTGAAATGTGAGCCTGATGTTCAAGTTGACATAATAATTTGAGCTTGTGTGTGCTTGCTTATAGCATGTCTGCTGCAAGATTAAACTATGCATCATATCAATGGAAAAGCACCATTGAATTTGCTATTGTATGCAATGTAAAATATCCTGAAAGAAAGGATAACATGCACATCTGAAAGCATTAATAATTTCTTTTCATTAGTTAAATGCACACAACACAATTAAGGAACCACGGCACTGGAAACAGAAGGCAAATCTTTGTCAGAGTTAATCTCCTCTTTCTCAAACTCATATTAATAACACCTGACACTGCACTGTGAGCTCACTATAGTACAGTTAATATACTGACTGGCTAAGCATACCCTGACATAATCATTACACAAAATATCTTAAAATTAACCAGTAGTTTCAATATAATAACATTTCCTGCTAATGCAGATCTTGCAGTATAATTTTGTTTTCACTTCCAATAACGGCTGTACCAGGCCACTTAGTATTATTTTAAAGCCAACATAAATACAAACTAGGAACAGATGAAACCAGGAAGTAGAGCACAAGTGAACAAAAGCTTTGTAATGCAACAGAGTATGAAACTTTGTGTTTTTGTCTTCACTTTCTATTTAAATTTGCTAAAAAATCCCAAGTGAAGTCAAAATCATTCAGTGGAAAGGTTAATTATTGGTTGGGGTCATTATAGTTGGTACGGCAGGTGGTTAAAATACACAGCATCAGCAGTCAGCATCAACACTAATGGTTTAGCAAATGGTCTGAGACAAATGCATTTTCTTTTTTTTCGCAATTTAATTGAAATCTAAGCAAATTCAGCATCTTTGAAATGTCAGCAACACCATTTGGGATTGTGTGCAATGTTGATACATTCATAGCCACACCAGCTCTGAGGAGGATGACTCATTCAGAAAATAGACAATGGTGGGGCAGTGGTAGTGGCACAATAGTGCAATTACTTCCAGAATAAATGACCTGAAGGTCAGGTTTTAACACTTATGCTGCATTCGCCTAAAACTCGTAACTCATAGTTTCCAACCTCCGACCAAAGAAAACTTCCCCTCAAATAGGAATTCCTAGTTGTAAACTAAAGTATTGTCTCCTCAACCCTGCATTTAGCAAGTTGTGTCAAATTTGGCTGCTCACAGCATCAACAGTAAACAAAGAAGAACTTCTTGGCTTTAAATGAGTTACACTGCATGTACAGTACATGCAGTTTCTTTAAATCCACAAACAGACATATTAGCTTGTTAAATATAGAACACTGACTATAGAGTTAGCTGTTAAATATGCATCACTCATCATACTTATCTGGCTAGATTGTTGCTCAGAAAAGTCAAAACATTGTGTGCGTTGTTTTTCCCACATCGTAGCTCGAAGCATGGTGGTTGAAGATGATGACATTCTGACTTCCCACTTCTGAGATCAGCACTATTAATTAATTCAATAAAATTTTTGACAATGTTCATTGTCTAAAAGCAGATTTACAGAAATATAGTGCATCCGGAAAGGATTCACAGCGCTTCACTTTTTCCACATTTTGTTATGTTACAGCCTTATTCTAAAATGGATTAAATTAATTATTTTCCTGAAAATTCTACAAACAATAACCCATAATGACAATGTGAAAGAAGCTTGTTTGAAATCTTTGCAAATTCATTAAAAATAAAAAAACAAAAAAAGCACATGTACATAAGTATTCACAGACTTTGCTCAATACTTTGTTGAAGCACCTATGGCACCAATTATAGCTTCAAGTCTTTTTGAGTATGATGCTACAAGCATGGCGCACCTATTTTTGGGCAGTTTCTCCCATTCTTCTTTGCAGGACCTCTCAAGCTCCATCAGGTTGAATGGGGAACGTCGGTGCACAACCATTATCAGATCTCTCCAGAGATTTTCAATCAGGTTCAAGTCTGGGCTCTGGCTGGGCCACTCAAGGACATTCATAGAGTTGTCCTGTAGCAACTTCTTTGTTATCTTGGCTGTGTGCTTAGGGTCATTGCCGTGTTGGAAGAAGAACCTTTGCTCCAGTCTGAGGTCCAGAGAGCTCTAGAGCAGGTTTTCATCAAGGACGTCTCTGTACATTTCTGCATTTATCTTTCCCTTGATCCTGACTAGTCTCCAAGTCCCTGCTGCTGAAAAACATCCCCACAGCATGCTGCTGCCACCAGCACGCTTCACTGTAGGGATGGTATTGGCCAGGTGATGACTGGTGCCTGGTTTCCTCCAGACATGACGCTTGCCATTCAGACCAAAGAGTTCAATCTTTGTTTCATCAGAACAGTCCAGCCACTCTACCATACAGTCCTGATTGGTGGAGTGCTGCAGAGATAGTTGTTCTTCTGGAAGGTTCTCCTCTCTCCACAGAGACACGCTGGAGCTCTGTCAGAGTGGCCATCGGGTTTTTGGACACCTCCCTGACTAAGGCCCTTCTCCCCGATCGCTCAGTTTAGCCAGGTTGCCAGCTCTAGGAAGAGTCCTGGTGGTTCCAAACTTATTGTATTTACGGATAATAGAGGCCACTGTGCTCATTGGGACCTTCAATGCTGCAGAAATGTTTCTGTACCCTTCCCCAGATCTGTGCCTTAATACAATCCTGTCTCGGAGGTCTACAGACAATTCCTTGGACTTGGCTTGGTTTGTGCTCTGATATGCATTGTTAACTGTGGGACCTTATCGAGACAGGTGTGTGCCTTTCCAAATCATGTCCAATCAATTGAATTTAGCACAGGTGGACGCCAATGAAGTTGTAGGAACATCTCAAGGATGATAAGTGTAAAGAGGATGCACCTGAGCTCAATTTTGAGAGTCATGGCAAAGGCTGTGAATACTTATGTACAAGTGCTTTTTTGTTTTTTTATTTATTTTGAATAAATTTTCAAAGATTTCAAACAAACTTTCACATTGTCATTATGGGGTATTGTTTGTAGAATTTTGAGGAAAATAATTAATTTAATCCATTTTGGAATAAGGCTGTAACATAACAAAATGTGGAAAAAGTGAATATTTTCCGGATGCACTGTATATAAAAACACAGGACACAGATTTTAAGTTTGTGGATTAATCTCTATTGAGCAAGCTGGTGGGGATGGTGGCAAGTTAAAACTCCCTAAGATGTTATGAGGAAGAAACCTTGAGAAGAACCAGACTCAGAAGGGAACCCATCCTCATCAAGGTAACAATGGATAGTGTGAAAGCAAAGGAAAGTTCATTATGGTTTTATATGAAGTCTGTTGTTGAACTAATCCACTGTTCAAACAAGACCCAAGTGCAAATCTTTTCAAACCCATAGTGAGAATGTCAACATGGAATTGGAGTTGATGAGAGCTCCATTCAGAGGTAGGGCATCCGAACGGATCAGGCAGGTCCGGAGAGCAGTAAGGGTAAGGATCACTAGCATCTCCGTAAAATCATGTGTGGCTCGACAGAAGGAGAGAGGGAGAGGGAGGTAAAGAGAAGGAGAGATTGTTAGGTAAGATTGTGCTTTGCGTAAAAGAAAGTCTACTCATGGTAAGCTTGAGTAAACAAATACTTTTTCCGCCTAGCCTTAAACACAGAGTTTGACTGTCTGAGTTCTCTTCCCTTTGCTGTAGTCTTTGCTATTCAAGGTACAGGAGAAATAGCCTGCACTTTTTGATCCAAGTAGGTGTGCCGGATCATGGAAGACCAAAAGTTTTCCTAGATACTGTGGCACGAGACTATTTAGTGCTTCATAGGTCAATAGTATTATTTTATAATAAATGCGAGAATTCACTGGGAGCCAATGCAGTGTGGATAAAATAGGGGTGATGTGGTTGTATCTTCTGATTCTAGTAAGGCCTCTAGCCGCTGCATTCTGGACTAACTGGAGCTTGTTTATGCACCTACTGGAACATCCAGACAGAAAGGCATTACAATAATCTAGTCGAGAGGTGATGAAAGCATGAACTAATATTTCTGCATTATGTAGTGACATTATGTTTCTTATCTTAGCAATATTTCTGAGGTGAAAGAAGGCTATTCTAGTAATATTACCTACATGAGCATCAAATGATAGGCTTGAGTCAATAATCACTCCGAGGTCTTTTACTGCTACACATGACGGAAGGGAAAGACCATCCAGAGTAAATATGTGATTACTTCTAGTTACCCGTGGTCATAGTACTGTCACGCTCCAAGTCACGCCTCAAGTCCCTGAGCTCCAAGTCATGCCTCAAGTCCCCGACCGCACAGTTCAGCTACACCGCCTCCGGGAGCCAATGCAACCCACCAAAGAAGACTCTGGGCTCCTGGCGGTGGACATCCCGCAATCTCCAGTACCAGTAGAGGTCGTCGCTCTGCATTCCTTTTCAGCTGAGGACGGCGCTCTGCGCTCCTGGTAAGCTGAGGATGTCACACTGCCTTCCTGCACCACTGAGTACGCCGCTCTGTTTCCCTGTTCAGCCGAGGATGCCGTTCAGCCTCCCTGCTCAGCCGAGGACGCCGTCGCTCAGCTTCCCTGCTCAGCCGAGGACACCGTTGCTCAGCTTCCCTGCTCAGCCGAGGACGCCGTCGCTCAGCCTCCCTACTCAGCCGAGGACGACATCGCTCAGCCTTCCTGCTCAGCCGAGGACACCGTCGCTCAGCCGAGGACGCCGCTCTGCCTTCCTGCACCACAGAAGGCCACAAAAGTGCCAGCTTTTTCATCTCGTGGTGTGAGGAATGTCAGCCAGACCCAGTGAACTGCACAATAGCTACAGTCCTGGAGTTCATACAAAGACGTTTCTCAGTGGGCTGGGCTCCTTCTACAATCAGGGTTCCTTGACCGCCGTTTCGGCCAGCCATGCTCCTGTTGATGGAGCCTCTGTGGGGCAACTTCCTTTAACTTCAAGGTTCATGCATGGTGTCAGACGGCTGAGGCCCATCTGCAGGCCACGCATACCTTCTAGGGACCTTCTGTGGTCCTGGAAGGTCTGTCGGGTGACCCATTTGAGCCCTTAGGGACTATGGAAACTGTGGGCTGGCACCTGAGGGGCACCAGCTCATAGATTCTAGTCACAATGTTAAACGGTAGAGCCCCTTTTCCAGTTGGAGTATGCGGCCAATTTTAAATCTGTGTCATGTGAACCGTACTCTTTGGACATACAGGTTCAGAGGCTGACGCTCATTCATACCGTGCCACACATTCAGTTCGAGAACTGGTTTGTGGCAATAGATTTAAAACGTGCATATTTCCACATAGGAATATTGCTAACTTTATCCCCTCGCTCCTTCACAAAGTGCAGGGATGTCACTCTGGCTCCATTGGGACCCCAGGGCATCTGTCTACCAATCTACTTTGACAACTGGTTAATGCTAACATGATCCAGGGAACTGGCGGTTCAACATTGAGATGTTGTTCTCGCTCACATGAAGAGCTTGGGGCTCAGGTTGAATCCCAGAAAAGTATGCTTCCCCGGTGCAGTGGTCAACTTTTCTAGGGGTTACAGGATTCTACTACGATGAGGGCGTTTCTATCCCCAACATGCGTACTGTCAATCCTATCAACACTGAGCAGATAAAGCTGAATCTTGGGGTCGAGTTTCATGCGTGGAGTCAGATGGCTGAGACCCATCTGCAGGCCATACATATCTTCCAGTAACCCTGCTAAAATGAAGAAAATAAATTCTCAGCAGGGTTGGCTCCTTCTACAATCAGGGTGTACGTGGCCGCCATTTCGGCCAGCCACACCCCTGTTGATGGAGCCTCTGTGAGGCAACATCCTCTAACTTCGAACATCCTCTAACTTTTAGCTTTCGCTCATAGAGCTCCACAGTCATGAACAGTCTTCCAATTAGTGTTCGGGACTCAGACACATTCTCAGTGTTTAAGTCTAGGCTTAAAACGTATTTGTTCACTCTTGCCTACCCAGAGTAGATTTCTATTATGCTAATTCCCGGTCCTAATAATCCTTTCTCTCCCTCTCTCCTAATGTCAAGCTACACACGATCGTATGGGGATACCAGAGATCCTGATCCTTTCTGCTCTCCCGACCTGCATGATCCGTTTTGGATGTCCTACCTCTGGAGGGAGCTCTCATCTACACCAATTCCAGACTGCTAGGACTGCGGCTTCTTCTAAGCCATACAGATTTCATATAAATCAATACTGAACTTTTTCAGAATATCTGTTGTTACCCAGATGAGGATGGGTTCCCTTCTGAGTCTGGTTCCTCTCAAGGTTCTTCCTCTTAAAACATCTTAGGGAGTTTTCCTTGCCACTGTCGCCACTCAGTGACTTGCTCAGTTAGTATTGATACTTCTGTAAAGCTGCTTTGAGACAATATCTGTTGTAAAAAGCATTATACAAATAAAATTAAATTGAACGATCCAAAAGATAAGATTACTTAAAGGTGATACTTGCTTATTAATCGCCCAGTACATTTGCATGTGAATTCAAAGCTACTAAAGCTACAGTAAGTAAGCATATGGATTTTATTCCCTGGATTGCCCAATTAAACAAACGGCATTCCTTTTCTTAAAAAAAAGTTTTAAAAAGTTTTAAAAAGTTCCAAAAAGTTACAAACTGCATTTGGAATGGGCAGTGATAATAATGTTACAAAGCATTCTTTTATTTTTCGATCTACAGTTAAATAACATTTAAACTGAAAAATTAAATAGTAAGCAATACAACTACCCCTATTTCTGGGCATTGTTTGATCTAAATATTCTGCATAATGAATAAAAATCAAACACGACACTTGTGAATAAAACAATTTTATATATTAAATTCAAAAATATATAATATAATTGTCTTGAATATTTCTGCAGCTCATCAAAAATATAAATGGGGCGTACATAAACTGAAATCATGCTGTCAGAGTTGAATATTTGAAGTAGCATTTTGGTTTATATATACTTCTGTTTCTGAATAAATAAGCATCATGTCATCAAATCACAAGTCTGTTTTGATTGGATGGACAGAAGCTGTATTAAATGACGAATAAAATTAAATCACAAATATGACAAATTGTAGCTCCCTCCAGTAGTAAACACATAGCACGAGGTCTTCGTTAAAAACAGGGTTTTATTTCTTACAACATAACATTTCAACCCTTCAAGACTTCAACCGGTGAGAACAGGGTGGAAAGAAAGAAAAAATAAAAGGATACAACCAATAAAATGCATGTATGTATGTCTTGACTTACAGTTTGTGTTGCTATAGTCACATGCTAGTTAACACAAGCTATTCACAAAACATATCAAAGAAAACCATATACAAAGAAACATACCTCGTAAGGTGCCTTCTACTTAAGAGGAGCTAAATCTTAAAGTCTTCTTTCTCCTCAGTTAATATATGTCCAGATTTCTATTCTTATTATTTACTTAGCTTGGAGAGCTCTTGCCACGTTATGCTTTTTGGCGCTTCGACTAAAGGTGTTGCACTCATTTAGGTACGTGCGGAACACAAGATCGGCGCTAATTAGTTCTGCCTCTACAACCTCCCATTATTTCCAGGTAGGCCTCAAACAACGGCAACAAACTTAGCTTATAAACTGCGAGGCAGTTACACTCCCACCAAATCACAAGTGATTTCATAGAATAGCTTAAAGAGACACACATACTGCATATAAACTGCACATAATATCAATCTGAAAATACTAACAATTCACCTATGGCTTAACTTAAGAACTGGTGAAAAGAGTGACTAGAGAATGCTGGAGTCTTCAGTCTGCTTCCAACAATGTAACTGTTTAATGGATGGACCTCTCCAGGTGAACAGGTTTAGAGATGCACTTTCCCTTTTGTAAATGGTAAATGGCGCACTTATATAGCGCTTTTATCCAAAGCGCTTTACACTGTGTCTCATTCACCCACACACACACACACACACACACACACACACACACACACACACACACACTCACCAATGGTAGCAGAGCTGCCATGCAAGGCGCTAACTTGCCACCGGGGGCAACTTGGGGTTCAGTGTCTTGCCCAAGGACACTTCGGCATGGGATCACCCGGGCCGGGAATCGAACCGCCAACCCTACGATTAGTTGATTAGTGGACAACCCGCTCTACCGACTGAGCCACAGCCGCCCTTTTCATCCAGAGTTGAATCACTGATAAGCAACTTGAGTTTTCTCACTCTTCCGTCCTTTCCTGTGTACACTTCAATAACCTAAGCTAACTTCCACTGGTTTCGTGGTGTAGCATCACCTTGCAAAATAACAATATAATTGACCTTAGCGTTTCTGCGGTCTCTAATCCACTTCTGTCTGTGTTGGAGATTTAGGAGGTATTCCTTCTTCCACCTTGTCCAAAAGTTGTTGGTCTTGTTTTTGACTTGTGTGTCCTTATTACACTGGATGCACTGTATTTCTTGAGAGAGAGTTGCTTGTTGAACCATCTTGATTATGCTGAGCTCTGCTTCTCTCCTTTCTTCTAAACTGGTGCTTTCACAGGACCTTGGCTTGAGGCCTTTAGCTTCCTTTACTCGCCGCATTAGTCTGGCTATAGCTTTCACCATTCTTGACCAGTCTGTGAACTTTTGTAGGCAGTCTAACAGTGACCTTATTTCCTTTGCCAGGGTGTCATGAGCCTGGGCCTTCTTGAGCTCCGGATCACTACTAGCAATCTCTCCGGGCTTGACTACTATGCTGGGTAGCTCTTTCTGCCAAAGAAAGTCTGGGCCTTTGAACAAGTTAGAAGCTACAAGCTGTTCTGCTGCCAGACCTCTTGAGGCATGATCTGCTGGATTCTCTTCAGAAGCCAAACACCTCCATTGTGCAGACTCTGTACTTTGCTTGATGCGTTCCACAAGGTTTGCTACGAACACATGAAATCTCCTGGCTTCATTATTGATGTATCCGAGGACAACCTTTGAACCTGTCCAGAAGAATTCTTGTAGGCAATCTATCTCTAGTTCCTTTTTGAGCATGTCACTGGTCCGGAAAGTTACGACTGCTGCTGACAACTCAAGTCTTGGAATGGTTGTAACCTTAACAGGGGCTACTCTTGTCTTCCCCATTACCAAAGAGCAGTGGACTTCACCTGATGCACTGACTGCTCTGAGGTACGAACACTCGCCATAACGTGACACACTGGCATTGGAGAAATGGTGGAGCTCATCGTGTTGAACCTTTAAGTTTGATGGAATGTAGCATTTATGGATCTTCACACCAGCCAGGTTTTGCAGGTCTTGGAGCCAAAACTCCCACAGGGGTCGAAGGTCATCAGGTAAGATGTCATCCCAGCTGAGCTTGTCACGACACATCTGCTGCAGGATCTGCTTTCCTACCAGGATGAACGGTGCCACAAATCCGAGTGGATCATATACTAAAGCTACTGTGGACAAGACTCCTCTTCGGGTAAGTGGACTTTCTCTGACGATCACTCTGAATTGGAACTCATCAGAAGCCACGCACCACTGTATGCCAAGTGCTCTTTCCACATGTAGTTCCCCTAGGGCCATGTCCAGGTCTTGGGCAGCTTCAGCACATTCTTCCTTGGGGATTGTGGCTAGGACTTTCTTGCTGTTGGAGATGAACTTGTGTAGCCGGAGTTGGCCTGTGCTGCAGAGCTCTCTTGCCTCCTTCACTAAATGGATAGCTTGGCTTTCAAACGCTAAACTTGACAAGCCATCATCAACATAAAAGTTCTTCTGGATGAACTTGATGGTATCTTCACTGAAGTCTGCTTGTCCTTCGGCTGCGAGGTGCTTGAGTCCATAGTTAGCGCAGCCAGGTGATGAAGCAGCACCGAACAAGTGGACTTTCATCGGATAGATGGATGGTTTGGCCTCAAGATTTCCATTCTCCCACCAGTTACACAAATATATATGATATACATGATATATTAAATAATTGTATATATGCAATTTATTATATCCTTAAAATAAAAACAATGTAAAAACAAAGAACAATGTAATAATTGTTGGAATTATACGGACGAATGAAAATAACTTGCTAATAGTCCATCATCTGCATCTTTCTAATTGCCATGGGCCTCCAGTCAGTGTTGTTCCTTTGGAATTCAGTCAGTGTTACCTCGATGAACTTTCTACAGTGAATAACAATGCTCATTTAAAAAACAGTTAGTTGATCTGAGCCTTGCACACTGTTTCACTTTTTTATACTGTTTCACGTTAATTTAAATACTATAGTTCTTGTACATGTAGTATACCACATGAAGACTCGTGTAATACCTTATGAACAAAAAAAAAATGCATTCTTAAAGGCCACTTCTGTATCAGACCTTTGGACCCGACTGTATGATTATTATTAGTAAAGTTTGGATAAATATTGCTTTAACTCTGGTGATAAGGAAGTTTACCTTTGCTGTGGACTTGGAGGCATCAAATCAAACAAAATTAATGCATTTAGTTTGACCGTCACATCATGTACCGGTGAGGTCCCAAAAATAATTGTTAATTATTAATTTTCATTACACTACAATATTGAAACGTTGGAATTTTTTTTAATTCAACATGTCCTAAATCTCCTTATATTCATTCATTAGCATATTTTCATCAGCACTCAATTCTCCATTTACTTTTCTTGCTCTCCCCTAAACTGCATTGTGATTGAGACTGCATTTTTTAAAGTGCTTCTGAAATGTTTTACCTTGCCTATATAGTATATTTTCTTCTGAAAGTGCATGTCACTCTCTCCCCTTACCTTGTATTACGCCACGGAGAAATCGCAGCCACTAAGCCGGCGCGGACTACATATCCCAGCCACACCCATGCTCAAGTTCACCGGAGTACTGAGTGCAAACACCTGTGTGCCATCCAAGGTTAAATTAGACCTTGTTAACAACAACATGGCGCAAAGTAAAGCTAAGGTTTTCACAACCACTTGCAAGTTACCAAGCTCACTACTGCTATCTGGATTTACAAGGTTTAAGGACTTCAGCCTCGTTGACGACTATGATTCACAGATAACGATTTGGATTACGTTCTTTGCCTCGTACTGTGCGCTTTGCACTTCACGCTTCGCTCGCCTGTCTGTCAGTGCTCGGCCCGCGCTTGTCTCTATATCTCCTTTATTATCTGTTTCTATTTTATCACCTTTCATTTGTCTTCTTTCCATGTTTTGTCTTCTCTCTCACTCTCTTATCCATCTTTTCCTCAGTATTCTTCTACATTTCTCTCTCTTCCTCAAATTGTTTCATAATTTGCCAACAATTCAATGTAAGCATTGCAGTGAACTTTAATATCTAATTCCTGATAAAACTCAAGTGAAATGCTATAAAGAATGTGTTGAGTCTTAACCTTGATTAAAATTACCATTTGCTGTAATACCATTCTGCAATAATGACCTGTGAAGGCAACACATTCGTTATGAATTATTGTCATTACAAGCAATCCTATTAATTATTAATATTAAAAAACAATATTTATGCACATGCACATGGTGCGTGATACTGAAGATATGTATGATAATTACATTACAATTTTTGCCACTGAGAGTATTTTGTATGTAGCCCAGGTTAAAATACCTTTGCTAGTGGAGTGTGTGTATATAGTTTGTATGATGTGTACAGGAGACAGCACGTGCTAGAAAGGTGACAGACTAAGTTGATGAGCCGGTGACATGTCAATAGTTGATTTTCTGTACCCTGATTGGAGTGTATACCCTGACAACCAATCCAAATTCATTCCCAAGTAAAGGGGTGGGACTTAAACAGTAGCTGCCTAAGATCTCAGACATCGGCGCACGACGGAGAGAGACGTGTTTAGGCGGTTGCAGTAAACCCTAGACATTGTACGAGAGCAATTTGTTCCTAACCTGTGGTTGACGACCAGTTACCTTGAGTGTTGGACTTTTTGTGATCTACAAGAGGAAGTGTCAAGCTTGTTAATGTTTTTTTTTTTCGTATGGTGACTGAATGTTACTGTTGCCTGAAAAATGAGGCATGTGCTAAATGCTGTTAGCCATTAGCTTATAGCCTACACAGGAGGACATTGTGGCTGTAAAAAGGGAAAGTTCCTGTGGACCGCAACGGAGGACTGTTTTCCTTTTTCCAGTGGGATATGACAGACTGTTTTCTTCTTCCTGAGCTGCGTTTCTCCGTTTGCGAGCTGTTGCTGTGTGCTGCCAGAGACCTTCATCCCATTTCCCTCACCTTCTGCTACCCCTGCTCATCCTCTGAGGTCGTGAGTACTCATAACTTTGCACGTGCACGTTTCGTTTTTTTTTTTTTTTGCTTGTGAATCAAGTGAATCGGCCATTTTATGTTTTGGGCCTCAACGCACCCAAGCAACGATCCAGGCCTGCAACGAGGTTTTTGCTAAATGCCATAAGTTATACGGGTGTGTGTGTGTGTTTGTGTGAATGTGGGCCCCAGCATAGTGTTTGTGTTTTACACATACCAAGTAAAGGTACTGGTTATATTTATATAGAGTAAAATGACACAAGACACCTAAGGGTTACCAAAGAGTTACTAACAAGGTTTTGAGATTTATCTTTTTGGAGTATTTTATATTGTTATTTCAAGTTGGTTATATTGGGTAAAGGGATTATTTTAAGTTAAAATAAGTTAAACGAGAATTTGTGTTTCTTTTATTATAGCTGAATTAATGAAATCATTGTTTCTTTTACTAAAGCATATTGTGGGTATTTTTCATTGAGTAAATTCCTGTTATAATACCATTTAAACAAATATAGGGTATTTGAATTACAATATACAGCCAGAAGGAGTATAAATATATATTATCTCTGGTTTATCGATTGGAGGCACCGCCAGTTAAATTTTCCCATTTGAGAGTAATAGAGTGAAGGTATCTATCATTTACATCTATTAGGCTAAGTAGTACAGGTTGCAGCGCCAAATTATAAAACTGTACCCAGGGCCCCGCCCATAGTGACCATTACACAAGAAAAGTTAAGCAACATTATACCATCACATGGAACGGATGTTACATGTATATTATAGACACTATTTTCTAAATCTCTATTAGGAATTATACTTATAAAATGACACTTATACTGTAATAAAAGTATTAACGTTCCCAGTTTTTTTTCCTAAGATGGGGTTACTGTCTGTGTGCAGTTTTTCGTGCCCTCATCCTACCTCCAAAAATCGAGGTAGGTGGATAGGAAAAGTGTGCATGGTGCTCTCCGATGGTCTGGCATACCAATTAGTGTCCTATGCCAAATGTTCCTGGTATAAGTTTTGGATCCACTGGATCAACTTGGGATAAAGCAGCTACTAAAGATGGATGGATGGATGGATTGATGCATGCATGCATGTATTAATTATGAGCATAGCTTTATTGAAGTTGCTATCACTAGTCTGTAAATCTCACAGTTGGTTTTCTAATGTAGTAAACATTAGTAGTGCATTATTTATACTATGCACAAGCATGCACTATTAGATTGTAATGCACTAGAGGCCTCTGTCCAGCCAGCTTCTATACTACTTATCCTTCAGGGTCACAGGAAACTAGAGCCAATCCTGTGGAGCACTGGACATGAGGTGGGGTACAATCATGTACACATTCACACACCCACTATGGACATGCCAATCAGCCTACAATGCATGTCTTTGGACTGCATGGGGACAACTTGAAAACTCAGCAGGCACAGAGGAGTGATGGGAATCGAACCCCTAACCATGGTGGCATGAATGAACTTGCTAAACATTAAGCCACCGTGTGCCTGCTAGAGACCTCGATGATCACCAGATTTAAACATCACTGAGTTTATGTGATAAAAGTTGACATGGTGGAAATTCCATTGGACAAACTTATAAAAGTTAGTCTTAGGGACAGAGTTAACATTTCTTTCTTTGCCTGTATGCATTTTTCATTAGATAAAGTTCTCTGTAACAAAGCAGATCTGCTCCTCATTCTCCTTTAATGAATAAAATATTACATATCATAAGGCAAACACAAAGTAAGATGAGATCAGGGCAAAAACACATTTTCTTGATCATCAGCCAGGATAGTAAACAAGTGAATATATACAGTGCTGTGAAAAACTATTTGCCTGATTTCTTCTGTTTTTGTGTATATTTCTTACTAAATAGTTTTAGATCTTCAAACAAAATACAACATAAAATGTCTGGTTTATGCATGTAACCCTGTTCCCTGAGAAGTGAACAAGATGTTATCATCTCTTCCACATTCTGTTGAAGAGAAAGCATCAGATTGCCCTGTGATAGCTTGCTGACCAGAGAAGACTTGGGACAGCCTTGGCTAGGGGAGGCTTCACAGAAGTACTGCCCTAACAACCTCACGTCCCTTGATACGTCCCTCCAACGCCGAGGTAGCCTTACATGGCTTGGATGTCAAAAAACCCGACCCCCTAAATTACCTGTTGGCGATGGAGAGTGGTAGCTCCCAAGCACCTCCTCCACCTTCAGCATAGCTAAATAGTCATGCTGTTCATTTCCTACAAAGGGAGTATAATCCGATGGTGTGAGGTTATAAATCTATGGCTAATGTATGGTTTTCCCCAGAAGCATGATATTTCATCATGTATTTCTGGAAAAAAGGGGTGTTTTCTACAGTGTGAGGGAGATTTATTTTCACTGGGGAGAAAGCGCTCGTCCAGCCTGCTATGAGCCTCTTTCTCTTCCTTTGGCCAATCTAGATTTAGTTTTTCAACTGCCTTAGTATTCACTTCAAGCAGCTGTTTTCATGATTGAGAGCAGCCCTCTGTTTTTGGTGCAATGGCACCCCCTTCTGGCTCCTCTTATTCAGAGAGGGAGTCGGGATGCAAGCTCCAAAATCTGGCACAGAGCGGGACCCGGAAGACAGAGCAAGAGATAGAGCAGTGCTTATATCCGGCTCCTCTTCCAGATCCATACAAGATCCCAAGGAACAAAGACGGCTGGTCCAGATCGGCGAGGCTCTGAAACCAAACTCCCTTCGGCAAAAAAGAGAGTGAGCCATAAGTGGAACTGCCCAATTTTAAGGCATTCACAATGTACAGTCAGACCGCTCGAGTGCTGCCCTGGCGGGCTCAATCACTAGACGTTAAACACAAAGTGTGTCCTCCGCCATGATGAAATGGGAGCAATACATGACACTTCCTCAATTCTCTCTTTCACTCATGTTTCACTCTTTTTTTAAAGGGACAGAAAAGTAAAGAGGTTTTTTCTTTTTTTTTAAGATAGAGGGTAAAGGGAGCGAGCCAGGGAGTACAAGATGCTGATGGTCTTGGCCTTCAACGACTATGAGAAGGCCTTTGATTCGGTCGAGATCAATGCCGTGCTGCTCGCCCTTGAACAACAGGGTGACAAACACGTGGCCCTGCTGTAGGAGCTGAACAACAACTGCACCACCACCATTACCCTGTTCGACCGGCCACTCAACATTGAGGTCGGTCGCGGGGTCAAGCAGGGCGACACCATCTCGCCCAAGCTGTTCAATGCCTGCCTAGAGTAAATTTTCTGGCAGCTCAACTGGGACGAGGTAGGCATCAAGATCAATGGCCGCTGGCTCAACCACCTGCACTTTGCCGATGACATTTTGCTGATCGGCTGCTCGGCGCTCGACCAGCTCAACCAAGCCGGTGCTCGGTTCGGCCTCAAGATCAATTTGACCAAAACCAAGTGGATGCACAACGAACAGGGGGCCGACACTACCATCCGTGTCGTGCAAAACCAGCTCCAGCAAGTCGATAGCTACATCTACTTGGGCCAGGAGTTGACCACCGTCCACAAGTTTGGTGGAGAACTGGAACAATGACGCCGAGCCGCTTGGGTCAGCTTCGGCTCAATTGCCAAGACAGCCACCAACAGAGTCATCGGCCCGGACATCAGTGCCGCCCTATTCAACAGCATTGTCCTGCAGGCTATGCTCTTCGGGGCTGAGACCTGGGTGACGACGGCGGCCGACCGGCAAAAGCTGGCCGTGACTGAACGCACAATAAAGTGCCGCATGATCGGGGTGAAATGGGACGACCACGTCCGCAATGAACAGCTGTGGGCCATGACCAGGGTGGCCGACGCGGTGGATCTGGCCAACAAGGCCAAGCAGCGCTTGGCCGGGCACCTGATGCGGCGGAATGGACGAAAGATGGACACACGAAGTCACCGTCTGGCTGCCGATCGACATCAAGCGGGCACTCGGACGCCCTGCAACACGATGGCATGACTCACTACGACGAGATCAGGGGCGCAAATGGATGGGGCTCGCCCAGGATCGACTTACCTGGGAAGATCGCTGTGGTCTGCGCTGACCACTCTTGGCTGGCAAAGACAGACCAATTCTGGATTCTGGAGAGGGGAAATGGAGTCTTTTTGCAAGCATTATACAAACGACTGAAGATAATAAGGCCGAAGGTAAAGTTCATGGGTGCCAATTTTATATCACGCGATTTTATATCAAAATCCAGTTGCACTTGAGTTTCAACTTACAGACTGAAGACTGAAAATTCCCCTTCAGGATTTTCTGGTAAAAAGCAAAATTATTGCTTCCCTCAATTACTGTAAGTTGCCCATGCCCTGAAGCAGCAAAGCATCTACACACCATTACACTTCCTCTACTGTGCTTGACCGTAGGTATGATGTTCTTTTTGTGGAATATGGTGTTGGTTTTACACCAGATGTAACAGGACCACTGTCTTACTAATGGCTACACTTTTGACTCATCAGTCCACAGAACATTCACCAAAAATGTTTGAGGATCATTAAGGTGTGTTTGGCAAAATTCAGATAAGCCTTAATGTTCTTCTGGGTTAGCAGTGGTTTTTACCTTGCCACTCTTTACATTTTTGCCCAGCATCGTTTGGGAGTCATGAATAGTCACCTTTATTGATGCAAGAGAGGCCTGTAGGTCCTTTGATGTCCTTGGCTCTTTTGTTACTTGCTAGAGGAGTAGTTGCTTTGCTCTTGGAGGAGAGGTTGACTACTTCAGGGAAGGTTCACCGCTGTGCTGCGTTTTTCCATTTGGAGATGATGGTTCTCACTGTGGACCTTTGGAGTCCCAGAGTTTTGAAATATAATGTATTTCAATCACCTTCTTCCTCAAAATTTCTGGAATTTCTTTCAACTTTGGCATAGAGTTTTACAGGGCAAGATATTTTAAACAACTTCATGCTGTTGAAAAAGTTCTATTTAACTGTTGATTTGATTGAACAGGGTTTGCAGTTATCAGACCTGGTTGTGTGTAGTCTAGCTGAACCATATTATAAATGCAGTTTCATTGATTTGGGGAAACAGTAACAACAGGGGTAAATACATTTCCACACAGGCCCAGTTGGTATTGGATAACATTTTTGCTTCAAAAAATAATATAATTTAAAAACTATATTTTGTGTTTATTCAGGTTTTCTTTGTTTTATCTTAAATTTGGTTTTATTTTCTAAATGGTAAATGGCACACTTATATAGCGCTTTTATCCAAAGCACTTTACACTGTGTCTCATTCACCCATTCACACACA
>JAFFST010055177.1:258860-282570 GCA_022414735.1 Noturus placidus | reverse complement strand
GTGTGTACTGTGTTTATAATCCTGTAAAGCTGCTTTGTGACAATGTCTATTGTAAAAAGCGCTATACAAATAAAATTGAATTGAATTGAATTGAATCTAAATCTGTGGAGTGTGGATCAGTATCTGGGGAGTGTTGATCTGTGGAGTGTGGATCTGGATCTGTGGAATGTGGAATTGGATCTGCGGAGTGTGGATCTGTGGAGTGTGGAACTGTGGAGTGTGGAACTGGATATGTGGAGTATGGAATTGGATCTGTGGAGTTTGGATCTGTAGAGTGTGGATCTGGATCTATGCAGTGTGGAACTGGATCTGTGGAGTGTGAATATGTGGAGTGTGGAACTGTGGAGTGTGGAACTGGATATGTGGAGTGTGGAATTGGATCTGTGGAGTGTGGATCTGTACAGTGTGGATCGGGATCTGTGGAGTGTGAATCTTTGGAGTTTGAATCTGTGGAGGGTGGAACTGGATCTGCGGACTGTGGATCTGTGGAGTGTAGATCTGGATCTGTGGAGTGTGGATCTGGATATGTAGTGTGTGGATCTGGATCTGTTTAGTGTGGATCTGGATCTGTGTGGTGTGGATCTGAATCTGTGGCGTGTGGATATGGATCTGTGGCGTGTGGATCTGTGGACTGTGGAACTGTATCTGTGGAGTGTGTAACTGTGGAGCGTGGATCTGGATCTGTGGAGTATGTAACTGTGGAGCGTGGATCTGGATCAGTAGAGTGTGGATCTGGATCTGCGTAGTGTGGAAGTGTGGAGTGTGGAAATGGATCTGTCAGGCGTGGATCTGTGGAGTCTGAATCTGGATCTGTGAAATGTGGATCTGTGGAGTGTGGAAATGGATCTGTGGAGTTTGGATCTGGATCTGTGGAGTGTGGATCTGTGGAGTGTGGATCGGGATCTGTGGAGTGTGGATTAGTGGAGTGTGAATCTGTGGAGTGTGAATCTGTGGAGTGTGGATCTGGATCTGCGGAGTGTGGAATTGGATCTGTGGAGTGTTGATCTGTAGAGTGTGGATCTGGATCTGTTTAGTGTGGAACTGGATCTGTTGAGTGTGAATCTGCGGAGTGTGAATCTGTATCTGCGTAGTGTGGAGTGTGGATCTGTGGAATGTGGATCTGGATCTGTGGATTGTGCATCTTTGGAGTGTGGATCTAAATCTGTGGAGTGTGGAAATGGATCTGTGGAGTGTGGATCTGGGTCTGTGGAGTGTGGATCTGTGGAGTGTCGATCTAGATCTGTGGAGTGTGGATCTGTGGAGTGTGGATCTGGATCTGTGGAGTGTGGAACTGTGGAGTGTGGAACTAGATATGTGGAGTGTGAAATTGGATCTGTGGAGTGTGGATCTGTGGTGAGTGGATCTAAATCTGTGGTTTGCGGATCAGGATCTGTGGCGTGTGGATCTGGATCTGTGGAGTGTGGATCTGTGGAGTGTGGATCTGGATCTGTGGAGTGTGGATCTGTGGAGTGTGGAACTGGATAGGTGGAGTGTGGAATTGGATCTGTGGAGTGTTGATCTGTAGAGTGTGGATCTGGATCTGTTTAGTGTGGAACTGGATCTGTTGAGTGTTGATCTGTAGAGTGTGAATCTGTATCTGCGTAGTGTGGAGTGTGGATCTGTGGAATGTGGATTTGGATCTGTGGAGTGTCGATATTGATCTGTGGAGTGTGGATCTGGATCTGTGGAGTGTGGATTTGTGAAGTGTGGATTTGGATCTGTGGATTGTGGAACTGTGCAGTGTGGAACTGAATATGTGGAGTGTGAAATTGGATCCGTGAAGTGTGGATCTTTGGAGTTTGAATCTGTGGAGGGTGGAACTGGATCTCTAGAGTTGTGGATCTGTGCAATGTGTATCTGGATCTGCAGAGTGTGGAACTGTGGAGTATGGATCTGTGGAGTGTGGATCTCGATCTGTGTAGTGTGGGTCTGTGGAGTGTGGATCTGGATCTGCGGAGTGTGAAACTGTGGAGTGTGGATCTGGATCTGTTGAGTGTGGATTTGTGGATTATGGATCTGGATCTGTGAAGTGTGGATCTGTGGAGTATGGATCTCTGGAATGTGGATCTTGGTCTGCGGACTGTGGATCTGTGGAGTATGGATCTTTGGAATTTGAATCTGTGGAGGGTGGAACTGGATCTGCGGACTGTGGATCTGTGGAGTGTTGATCTGTGGACTGTGGATCTAGATCTGTGGAGTGTGGATCTGAATCTGTGGAGTGTGGAAATGGATCTGTGGAGTGTGGAACTGTGGAGTGTGGAACTGGATATGTGGAGTGTGGAATTCGATCTGTGAAGTGTCGATCTGTGGAGTGTGGAAATGGATCTGTGGAGTGTGGATCTGGATCTGTGGAGTGTGCATCTGGATCTGTGGAGTGTGGATCTTTGGAGTTTGAATCTGTGGAGGGTGGAACTTGATCTGCGGACTGTGGATCTATGGAGTGTGAATCTGTGGACTGTGGATCTAGATCTGTGGAATGTGGATCTGGATCTGTGGAGTGTGGAAATGGATCTGTGGAGTGTGGATCTGTAGAGTGTGGATCTGGATCTGTTGAGTGTGGAACTGGATCTGTGGAATGTGAATCTGTGGAGTGTATATGTGGGGAGTGTGGAACTGAATCTGCGGACTGTGGATCTGTGGAGTGTGGATCTGAATATGTGGAGTGTGGATCTGGATCTGTGGAAAGTGGATCTGTGGCGTTTGGATCTGGATCTGTGTAGTGTGAATCTGGATCTGTGTAGTGTGGATCTGAATCTGTGGCGTATGGATCTTGATCTGTGGCGTTTGGTCTGTGCTGTGTGGATCTGGATCTGTTGAGTGTGTAACTGTGGAGCGTGTATCTGGATCTGTGGAGTGTGTAACAGTGGAGCATGGATCTGCATCTGTGTAGTGTGGAAGTGTGGAGTGTGGAAATAAATCTGTCAAGCGTGGATGTGTGGAGTGTGGATCTGGATGTGTGAAGTGTGGATCTGTGGAGTGTGGAAATGGATCTGTGGAGTGTGGATCTGGATCTCTGGAGTGTGGAACTGTGGAGTGTGAATCTGGATCTGTGGAGTGTGGATCTGTGGAATGTGGATCTGGATCTGTGTAGTATGGATCTGTGGAATGTGGATCTGTGGAGTGTGGATCTGGATCTGTGGAGTGTGGAACTGGATCTGTGGAGTGTGGATCTGTGGAGTGTGGAACTGTGGAGTGTGGAACTGGATATGTGGAAATTGGAATTGCATATGTGGAGTTTGGATCTGTAGAGCGTGGATCTGGATCTGTTGAGTGTGGAACTGGATCTGTGGAGTGTGGATCTTTAGAGTGTGGATATGGATCTGTGGAGTGTGGAACTGGATCTGTGGACTGTGGATCTGTGGAGTGTGGATCTGGATATCGCGGAGTGTGAATCTGTGGAGGGTGGAACTGGATCTGTGGAGTGTTGATCTGTGGACTGTGGATCTAGATCTGTGGAGTGTGGATCTGTATCTGTGGAGTGTGGAAATGGATCTGTGGAGTGTGGAACTGTGGAGTGTGGAACTGGATATGTGGAGTGTGGATCTGTGGAGTGTGGAAATGGATCTGTGGAGTGTGGATCTGGATCTGTGGAGTTTGCATCTGGATCTGTGGAGTGTGGATCTTTGGAGTTTGAATCTGTGGAGGGTGGAACTTGATCTGCGGACTGTGGATCTGTGGAGTGTGGATCTGTGGACTGTGGATCTAGATCTGTGGAATGTGGATCTGGATCTGTGGAGTGTGGAAATGGATCTGTGGAGTGTGGATCTGTAGAGTGTGGATCTGGATCTGTTGAGTGTGGAACTGGATCTGTGGAATGTGAATCTGCGGAGTGTGGATGTGGGGAGGGTGGAACTGAATCTGCGGACTGTGGATCTGTGGAGTGTGGATCTGAATCTGTGGAAAGTGGATCTGTTTCGTGTGGATCTTGATCTGTGTAGTGTGAATCTGGATCTGTTGAGTGTGTAACTGTGGAGCGTGTATCTGGATCTGTGGACTGTGTAACTGTGGAGCATGGATCTCGATCTGTGTAGTGTGGAAGTGTGGAGTGTGGAAATAAATCTGTCAAGCGTGGATGTGTGGAGTCTGGATCTGGATCTGTGAAGTGTGGATCTGTGGAGTGTGGATATGAATCTGTGGAGTGTGTATCTGGATCTCTGGAGTGTGGAACTGTGGAGTGTGTATCTGGATCTCTGGAGTGTGGATCTGTGGAATAGGAATCTGGATCTGTGGAGTGTGGATCTGTGGAATGTGGATCTGTGGAGTGTGGATCTGGATATGTGGAGTGTGGAACTGGATCTGTGGAGTGTGAATCTGCGGAGTGTGGATCTGGGGAGGGTGCAACTGGATCTGCGGACTGTGGATCTGTGGAGTTTTGGTCTGAATATGTGGAGTGTGGATCTGGATCTGTGGAAAGTGGATCTGTAGAGTGTGGATCTGGATCTGTGTAGTGTGAATCTGTGGAGTGTGGATCTGTGGAATGTGGATCTGGATCTGTGGCGTGTGGATCTGTAAAGTGTGGATCTGGATCTGTTGAGTGTGGAACTGGATCTGTGGAGTGTGGATCTGTGGAGTGTGGATCTGGATCTGTGAAGTGTGAAACTGGATCTGTGGACTGTGGATCTGTGGAGTGTGGAACTGTGGAGTGTGGAACTGGATATGTGGAGTGTGGAATTGGATCTGTGGAGTGTGGATCTTTAGAGTGTGGATCTGGATATGTGGAGTGTGGGTCTGTGGAGTGTGGATCTGGATATCTGGAGTGTGGATCTGGATCTGTGGAGTGTGGATCTGGATCTGTGAAGTATGGATCTGGATCTGTGGAGTGTGGATTTGGATCTGTGGAGTGTGGACCTGGATCTGTGGAGTGTTGATCTGTGGAGGGTGGAACTTGATCTGCAGACTGTGGATCTGTGGAGTGTGGAACTGTGGAGTGTGAAACTGAATATGTGGAGTGTGGAATTCGATATGTGAAGTGTGGATCTGTGGAGTGTGGAAATGGATCTGTGGACTGTGGATCTAGATCTGTGGAGTGTGCATCTGCATCTGTGGAGTGTGGATCTTTGGAGTTTGAATCTGTGGAGGGTGGAACTGGATCTGCGGACTGTGGATCTGTGGAGTGTAGATCTGTGGACTGTTTATCTAGATCAGTGGAGTGTGGATATGGATCTGTGGAGTGTGGAAATGGATCTGTGGAGTGTGGAATTCGATCTGTGATTTGTGGATCTGTGGAGTGTGGAAATGGATCTGTCTAGTGTGGATCTGGGTCTGTGGAGTGTGCATCTGGATATGTGGAGTGTGGATCTTTGGAGTTTGAATCTGCTGAGGCTGGAACTAGATCTGCAGACTGTGGATCTGTGGAGTGTGGATCTGTGGACTGTGGATCTAGATCTGTGGAGTGTGGATCTGGATCTGTGGAGTGTGGAAATGGATCTGTGGAGTGTGGATCATGGATCTGTAGAGTGTGGATCTGGATCTGTTGAGTGTGGAACTGGTTATGTGGAGTGTGAATCTGCGGAGTGTGGATCTGGGGAGGGTGGAACTGGATCTGCGGTCTGTGGATCTGTGTAGTGTGGATCTGAATATGTGGAGTGTGGATCTGGATCTGTGGAAAGTGGATCTGTGGCGTGTGGATCTGGATCTGTGTAGTGTGAATCTTGATCTGTGTAGAGTGAATCTGGATCTGTGTAGTGTGGATCTGAATCTGTGGTGTGTGAATCTGGATCTGTGGCGTTTGGTCTGTGGAGTGTGGATCTAGATCTGTTGAGTGTGTAACTGTGGAGCGTGTATCTGGATCTGAAAAGTGTGTAACTGTGGAGCGTGGATCTGGATCTGTGTAGTGTGGAAGTGTGGAGTGTGGAAATAAATCTGTCAAGCGTGGATCTGGATCTGTGGAGTGTGGATCTATGGAGTGTGGACATTGATCTATGGAGTGTGGATCTGGATCTGTGGAGTGTGGAACTGTGGAGTGTGAATCTGGATCTGTGGAGTGTGGATCTGTGGAATGTGGATCTGGATCTGTGGAGTGTGGATCTGTGGAATGTGGATCTGTGGAGTGTGGAGTGTGGATCTGTGGAGTGTGGAACTGGATCTGTGGAGTATGGATCTGTGGAGTGTGGAACTGTGGAGTGTGGAACTGGATATGTGGAAATTGGAATTGCATATGTGGAGTTTGGTTCTGTAGAGTGTGGATCTGGATCTGTGGAGTGTGGAACTGGATCTGTGGAGTGTGGATCTGTGTGGTGTGGATTTGGATCTGTGAAGTGTGAAACTGGATCTGTGGAGTGTGGAATTGGATCTGTGGAGTGTGGATCTTTAGAGTGTGGATATGGATCTGTGGAGTGTGGAACTGGATATGCGGAGTGTGGATCTGTGGAGGGTGGAACTGGATCTGTGGACTGTGGATCTGTGGCGTGTGGATCTGGATCTGTGTAGTGAGGATCTGGATCTGTGTATTGTGGATCTGGATCTGTGGAGTGTGGCTCTTTGGAGTTTGAATCTGTGGAGGGTGGAACTGGATCTGCGGACTGTGGATCTGTGGAGTGTAGATCTGTGGACTGTGGATCTAGATCTGTGGAGTGTGGATATGGATCTGTGGAGTGTGGAACTTTAGAGTGTGGATCTGTGGAGTGTGGATCTGGATCTTTGGAATGTGGATCTGTGGCGTGTGGATCTGGATCTGTGTAATGTGGATCTGGATCTGTGTAGTGTGGATCTGGATCATTGTAGTGTGGATCTGAATCTGTGGCGTGTGGATATGGATCTGTGGCATGTGGATCTGTGGAGTGTGGATCTGGATTGGTGGAGTGTGTAACTGTGGACCGTGGATCTGGATCTGTGGAGTGTGTTACTGTGGAGCGTGGATCTGCATCTGTAGAGTGGATCTGGATCTGTGTAGTGTGGAAGTGTCGAGTGTGAAACTGGACTTGTGGAGTGTGGAATTGGATCTGTGGAGTGTGGATCTGGATCTGTGGAGTGTGGATCTGGATCTGTGGAGTGTGGATCTGTGGAATGTGGATCTGAATCTGTGTAGTGTGGAACTGGATCTTTGGTGTATCGATCTGGATCTGTGGAGTCAGGATCTGTGGAGTGTGGATCTGGATCTGCGTAGTGTGGAAGTGTGGAGTGTGTATCTGGATCTCTGAAGTGTGGATCTGTGGAGTGTCGAAATTGATCTGGGGAGTGTGGATCTGGATCTGTGGATTGTGGATCTGTGAAGTGTGGATTTGGATCTGTGGAGTGTGGAACTGTGGATCTGGATCTGCAGAGTGTGGAACTGTGGATCTAGATCTCTCGAGTTGTGGATCTGTGCAATGTGGATCTGGATCTGTGTCGTGTGGACCTGTGGAGTGTGGATTCGGATCTGCGGAGTGTGGAACTGTGGAGTGTGGATCTGTGGAGTGTGGATCTGGATCTGTGTGGTGTGGAACTGTGGAGTGTGGATCTGGATCTGTGTAGTGTGGATCTGGATCTTTGTAGTGTGGATCTGAATCTGTGGCGTGTGGATATGGATCTGTGGCATGTGGATCTGTGGAGTGTGGATCTGGATTGGTGGAGTGTGTAACTGTGGAGCGTGGATCTGGATCTGTGGTGTGTGTTACTGTGGAGCGTGGATTTGCATCTGTAGAGTGTTGATCTGGATCTGTGTAGTGTGGAAGTGTCGAGTGTGAAACTGGATTTGTCGAGTGTTGAATTGGATCTGTGGAGTGTGGATCTCGATCTGTGGAGTGTGGATCTGAATCTGTGTAGTGTGGGTATGTGGAGTGTGGATCTAGATGTGTAGAGTATGGATTTGTGGAGTGTGGATCTGGATCTGTGGAGTGTGGATCTGTGGATCTGTTTAGTGTGGATTTGTGAAATGTGGATCTGAATCTGTGTAGTGTTGAACTGGATCTTTGGTGTATGGATCTGGATCTGTGGAGTGTGGATCTGTGGATTGTGGATCTGGATCTGCGTAGTGTGGAAGTGTGGAGTGTGGATCTGGATCTGTGAAGTGTGGATCTGTGGAGTGTGGATCTGGATCTGTGGAGTCTGGATCTGTGAAGTGTGGATTTGGATCTGTGGAGTGTGGAACTGTGGATCTGGATCTCTAGAGTTGTGGATCTGTGCAATGTGGATCTGGATCTGTGTAGTGTGGATCTGTGGAGTGTGGATTCAGATCTGTGTAGTGTGGGTCTGTGGGTCTCTTTCACACTCTCTCCCTCTCCCACTCTCTCTCACTCTCTTGCTCTCTCTCTCTCTCACTCTCGCTCTCACACAGCCTTTGAGATTGTGATAAAGACATCCACTGCTCTTATTAATACACTCCCTCTGCTCTCGCCACATGAATTATGGATTCATTTCTTCAGGCATCTATACACACACACACACACACACACACACACAGAGAGATACACACACACACACACAGATACACACACATCTAAGATTAAGCTAACATCTCCTGAGTGGTTGTCAAGTGAAAGAATGTTGTACCGTATTTCAAATTAATTTAAAATGAGTCACAATGGCATTACACACACACACACACACACACACACACACACACCTACAACAAACACAAACCCTTTGTTTCTCAATCTTGGCTACTGATAAATTTATTGATCATATAGCTAACATTACTCAGTGGTTCTCAAATTACTAAAATGACTGAAAACGTTATGCTAACATGTTAATATTACTAGCAGCGCTAACAAGCCCAACGTTAATAATAATACTGCCATTTTATTGTATTTGTGAGATGTGTGTTGGTTTGTTAAAGACGGAGGTGTGATTATTATTAAAGACAGACAATATACTTATTCTTTACACATGCTGTCAGAACAATAACGACAACATAAACAAGTTTCACATCAAAGGGATTTCCCTTCCCTCTCTCTCGCTCTCTCGCTCTGTGTCGGGATGTCCCGTCTCTAATCTACCTTCTTCTTGTGTACAGCCAGAGGGACCACCTCCTGGATGATGCAGAAGGTGACAGGTGGACCAGTGGGACGAAACATTCATCCCTCGCTCCGCTGGAGAAATATAAGGCTGACAAACAACAGCTGTTTCCACAAGGGGAGAGAGACAGACAGAGAGAGAGACAGACAACGAGAAAGAAAAAGCAATGACATACACAAAAGTAAGTTAGATGATGTCCCAATGAAATAGAGAGAGAGAGAGAAAGAGAGAGACAGAGAGGGAGAGACAGGGAGACGGGGAGAGAGAGAGAGAGAGAGAGAGAGAGAGAGAGAGGGAGAGACAGAGAGACAGCGAGAGAGAGAGACAGCGAGAGAGAGAGAGACTGAAATTTAAAATTGTTCAATAGGAGATTAGGAGTTACTGGTCAACAATTGGAGATTATTGGTCATCTTTCAGGTGAAATTTCTCAGTAAATTGTGTGTAGTGTTGAGGAAGATTGAGTAAAGTCAGGATTAACATTGATGTGGAAGTTTTGTTTCATCCTGAAGAGACTCGTGGAATTCGTCCCTCACTGCGATCTTCAATAGCTAAATTATCAATCTTACTAGTGTGAGCTCTGTTTTCCAGCATTAGCTTCTGCAATCTTTACCAGGATAAAGCATTTACTAAAGACGAATTAATGAACAGTGAGCAGTAAACAGTAATATCTTCAATACATAGCAGGAAATTCCGCATGGAGTCTCAGTGAAGAAGCGATAAAACAGAGACACCACAGAGACCTGAACTATTAATGTAAGATGGATATTGACTCACATGACGTCAGTCACCTTTTTATTCCGTCTGACAGTAAACACGCTCTCAGCACATGGACAGCGTCTTGCTGATGACAGACAGAGACCAAGAAAAGAACCAAAGAGCCGATAAGAAGATGGACCATTAAAGAGCGTCACAGAGGAAAAAGGAGGAACGGTCCGTGCTTTTGAGAAGAACGTTCTCCAACTTTCCGTCTGGAAGTAAAAACACTTTTTATTGATTCTCGTGTGCACTTAACGGACGCCGTGATCAGACAAACACAATGAGAAAACAACATCTGCGTTTCTTGATGTTATGTCAAAAAACGAAAATAAAATTAAAAATAAAAATAAAAAAATCCTTGAAAAGAACTGAAAGCTCTCGTAAGTGTTTCCTGGTTGCTGTATTGATTTTTCTGAGAATTGGACAGAGTCATGTGATGCACAGCAACTCTTCATGTTTCAGTTTCCACTAAATACAAACAAACAGTTTTCCTTTCAATTTCTGTCTCATACAGCAGAGTCACACACACACACACACACACACACACACACACACACACAGAAGATGAAGTGTATGTGAAACTCAATATTAACAAACAGAGCTTTACAGCTGTGGTGTGTTTTGAAGAAACTTGTGCTGATTTTTATAATTATCCTTAAGAGCTTTTAGAGTTCAGCTCAGTGATTGTGTTAGACACTGGCGGAGGTGTCTGTGTGTGTGGGGGGGGGTTGATGAGCTCCACTGACTTCGAGAGAATTGGATCTTTTAATCTTGCAGAGTGGGAGAAGATGTTTTTAGGCAGAACTGATTGAATTCCTCTCGTTTTTCTCTCTGAGTGAATCCTGATGTTACAGTCAGCACAGTGGAGGAATGACAGCACTGACCCTTTCCCTCTCTCCTCCTCTCCTCTCCTCCATTTCATTTCATCAACCACCCATGATGGAGCTGTCACATTCGCAACGTTAAACTGGCTTAGAATGAGTTTCATTGACCAAGCAACACCTCGCTTACAAAGATATATAGTTAGACACAAACACATCATAAAGAGATAACGAAGAAGGGGATTAGTAAAGACTAAATAATAACAACAATAATACATTTTACTTCAAATAATGAAAGAATTAAATGAAAAGAACCACCAGTGTACAGGGTTTATGAAGGAGATATTGTGAGTTTTTTGCTTGTTTTTGCACCACACATCTAGCAACCTGGTCAAACAGAAAGTATATTAAAAACCACTGCGAGAGGTAGAAACGCAGTCGTGGTGGCATTGGGAACGTGGATCAATGACCACAGAGAGAACAGATTCAATAAGGAGGAGGAGAAAGTGTGAGTTTGACTTCTCCATCAAATAGATTTTGTTTGGTCATCTTCCACAAGGTTCTTCATTAATCAATTAAACACAGGCCCAGAACTCACACTGGACATAACTAAACATATCTGGACCACACACATCACAGACAGGAAGTTGTCTCAGCAGCTCTGTTTGGAAGCTCACACACAACGCAGCATACACACTGAAACCGTCTCGCTAACCCTAGCATCACACCTGATTCAGCCCTGATTCACACCTGATTCACCCTGATTCACACCTGATTCACACCTGATTCTCCTCTGATTCACACCTGATTCACCTCTTATACACCTCTGATTCACCTCTGATTCACGCCTGATTCACACCTGATTCACCCATGATTCAAACCTGATTCACACCGATTCACCCCTGATTCACACGTGATTCACCTCTGGTTCACACCTATTTCACACCTGATTCATACCTGATTCAAACCTGATTCACCTCCGATTCACACCTGATTCACCTCTGAGTGACACCTGATTCACCTCTGATTCACACCTGATTCACCTCTGATTCACACCGGATTCACCTCTGAGTGACACCTGATTTACCTCTGAGTGACACCTGATTTACCTCTGAGTGACACCTGATTCACCTCTGAGTGACACCTGATTCACCTCTGATTCACCCCCAGTCCACGCTCTGATAACCTCATGGAATACTTAAGATCAAAGCAGGGACCATTTCAACAGACAAGATTGAGCTTCTGTAACCAGACAATAAACTCAATCAATGATGAAAACGCACACACGCGCGAGCACACACACGCGCGCACACGCACACACGCGCGCACCGCGTGTGTGTGCGTGCGTGTGTGCGTTTTCATCATTTCATCTTCATTTTCATTGAAGCTGAAATGCAATAATAAACGAAGACTCAGAACCCTAACGTTTGAAACTAACAGAGTCAGACCCATAAAGTCAGAGTGTACAGGTGACCTGCAGGTAATGGTAAAAATGTTTTACTTTTTGAATTTCCATGGTAACTGTCTATATATAAAGTTTATAAACATAAACAGTAACTTTGTTGTTTTCATCATTCCCTGATTGACACACAGCTGTAACAGGTCTGTTTTTGTTATAGTTTTCCTGAATGTTGCCCTAAAACCACACACACACACACACACACACACACACACTCCTGAGAGAGAGAGAGAGAGAGAGAGAGAGAGAGAGAGAGAGAGAGAGAGAGAGAGAAACCATGTGTGTGGTAACTACAGTAAAGAAAATATGTAATAAGATAATAAGTTAATTCTGCTTTAAATGAAACCACAGCTCCTCCTACTGGACACAAACCACATAACAGTAATTCAACACCCAATTTCTCTCTCTCTCTCTCTCTCTTCACCTCTCCATGTTCATTCTCTCTCTCCCCGTCTCCCTCTCTATTTTACTTTCCCACTCTGTGCATCCATCTCTGTATATCTATCCATTATTGTCTATACACTTTATCTTATACACATCTCTTTCTTTTTTCCATCACTCTGTGTACCTTATGCCTCCCAGTCCCTATCTCTCTGTCTGTCTTTCTGTCTGTTTCCTACTCCCTGTCTGTCCATCTCTCTCTCTCTCACTCTCTCTCTCTCTGTTTGCTTCTTTCACTTTCTGCCTCTGTCTCTCTCTATCATTTTTCTTTTCATCCAGCATTATCAGTAAACCTTTCTCTGGCCATGTCTATCTGCTTTCTGAATGTTTATCATTAATCTTTTTGCTCCTCACTAAAGACAAACCAGAGCGGAGCTAAATTGCTCCATAACCCTGCATGAAGTGCACAGCCAATCAGAGGCGAGCAGGGAGTAAATATGCTAATCAGGTGTTCAGCATAAAGGGACAGTGTGAGTACTGCAAATAGTTCACAATTGAGAGAGAGAGAGAGAGAGAGAGAGAGAGAGAGAGAGAGAGAGAGATGAAGTGAATATTTCTGATCATTGCAAAAGTTGGGCTGTGCTTTATGAGACAAGAAAGTGAGACAGGGAGAGAGTGAGACAGGGAAAGAGTAAGAAAGTTTCTCAGCTCTCTTTAGACTGTTAATCCTATTTGGTTGTGTGAAAATGGATGTCAATAGTTTAAGCTGATAAGAAGCAAAGAGAGGAAACACACACACACACACACACACAGAGCATGCATGCAGGGAATTATTCATCCGTCTGTCTCTCTCTCTCTGTGCATCAGACCTGCATTACAAAAGAGCAAAATCTTGTTTTTGTAAGCCACCATGTTCACTTCATCCTTATAGCCACAGAGAGAGAGAGAGAGAGAGAGAGAGAGGGAGAGAGAGGGGGAGAGAGAGAGAGAGAGAGCGAGAGAGAGAGAGAACAGTAAATGGAGCACTGAGTGTTACTGCTGTAGATACACACAGTACAGGACCGAACCAGACTAAACCAGTGTGAGCCAGACTAAACCGGATTGGGACAGCGGGCAGCACCACAGTGGTGACATCATCTCTGGTGAAGTTGAGTTAAAGCTGTGAGGAACCCTAGACCTGGACCTGACTCTCACCTTAAATACGATTTAAACTCCACCAGCTTTAAGCAGAATTGAAAAGTCTGGATTATACATTACTGAAGTGTCACAAATCTGATTTAAGGATCATCCTGATGTTTTACAGCTGTTACCCAGAAGTCAATACTGAAAGATCCAGGATCTATTGTAGACACTTTATAGCAGGTTCCTTCACTGTCACTGAGATCGTCTTGAACATCATCGACCTGTGCACTACAGCCCGTACCTAAACACTTTCTCAAACAGATATGACCAGAAGTATTTTAATTTAATTTTAAAATGATCAACTCCTGTACATAAATAAACGGGCAGCTGAGGCTCAGTTGGTAGAGCGGGTTGTTCACTAATCCACTAATCGTAGGGTTGGTGGTTCGAATCCCGGCCCGGGTGATCCCATGCCGAAGTGTCCTTGGGCAAGACACTGAACCCTAAGTTGCCCCCGATGGCAAGCTAGCACCTTACATGCAGCTCTGCTACCATTGGTGTGTGAGTGTGCTCTCATTTGTAAGTCGCTTTGGATAAAAGCGTCTAATAAATGTAAATAAACAAAATCCTTAACGAAGCATCTGTTAAACCATTTAAACACTGACCCTTGACCCACAGACCTCTCCTTAATCTCTGAGTTAACAGCATATCCATCTTTGTGAGAGAGAGAGAGAGAGAGAGAGAGAGAGATCATGTGTGTGGTAACTACAGTAAAGAAAATATGTATTTATTACATTTGTATTAACTCCCATGAGACGGAGTATAGGTGTTTTTACACACACACACACACACACACACACACACTATCAGTAGATAAAGGGAAGAGAGAAGTTGGCGGGTTTCCCGGACATCACAACGCTCTGAGACTCAGGGAGCAGGATTAGCTGCTAAAGGCTAAACTGTCCTTGGGAACAAAGCCATATACTGAGAGAGAGGGGGGGAGACAACAAGAAACAGAGAGACAAATATACAGAGCAAGAGAGACTGAGAGAGAGAGACAGATGTGGTGATATATTTGTTCTCCAAGTGATATCGTTCTAAACATTTTGGCCAAACTGTAAGTTATAGAACACATAGTGGACATAAAGTGCACTACAAAGGGTCTAGGGGCCATTTTTTTTTTTTTTACAACTGTCCAGTGACATAAAACAGAATTTGCTTAAATAGGAATATAAAAGGAAAATATAAAATATACAAACTGATGCATGAAGTGTTTGTGGTATAAAGTGCAGATATGTGCAGTACACGTCTGTGCAACATGGAGCTGAGGAAACTGCAGTGAAAAAGACAATCTAATATAAATATTTATAAATACAGGATGTCATGTGTGTTCTCAGGAATGCTCTGTGTGGGAAGAAGCTCCTCCTCATCCTCTCTGTGTTGGTATTCAGAGTCCGTTGTTCAGATGGCTGAGGTCCTTCACTATATTCCTGGCCTTGGTCCAACTCCGCTTGCTGTAGATGGAGTGCAGGTCAGGGAGCTCAGTGTGGATTGTACGCTCAGCTGATCACACCACCCTCTGGAGAGCCATCTATCCTGCTTGGGGTTGCCCCTGAACCAGGTTGTGATGCCTCCCATCAGGATGGTGCAAAAGTTTCTTAGCACCCTAGAGGACTGATTTAAGTCCCTTAAGCACTTAAGGTGGTAAAGATGCTGTCAGGCTTTCTAATGGGACAGGACCATGACTGGTCCTGCATGATCTGAACACCCCTCTGCCACAGTACCAAAATAATTCACACTATTTATTGCACTATACACACATTAGACACCATTTGGGATTCAGCTCCATGTTTCTATTAGTGCAGTGAACTATAAGGAGTCTCTACACACACCCACCCACTAGAAATACTGCTATATACAATGTATTCGCAATTTAATTGTTGATCGATTACAGGTGCTGTACACACACAGAGAGACAGACACGCTCAGCATCTTTGTGAGTGTGACTGAGTTTAATTTCCAACATCAGCTCCATCTGTGCTCCAACCTCCCAATACACACGACTGTGTGTGTGTGTGTGTGTGTGTGTGTGTGTGTGTGTGTGTGTGTGTCAGAGGCAGTTAGGGTGACCGACTACAGTTGAGGAACAGGCCAATGACTTCCAATTCTCTGCTTTACTAACTTCACTCCTCATTTTCTATCCCTCTTTCTCTCACTCTCTCTCACTCTCTCTCTCTCACACACACACACACACACACACACACACACACAGAGCTCTGCTGAACAATCAATGTTCAGTTGTGTTTCAGTGCTGTTGCTCTGTGATGTGAAAGTAATAACTATTTACATGATTACACAAGCTCCACCCACAGGAACCCCACCCACATCTATCACCATGTCATTTAAAAAAACGTGACAAAATACACATGCAGTGTGTGTTGCTTGTGTTATCCGTGTCATGTTAATATTGTGTGCGTGTGTGTGTGTGTGTGTGCGCGCGCGCGCGCACACGTGCGGGCGCAGATGGCTCATTATACATTTTTGCTCCAAGTATCAAGTGTGCTTGCGTTTTAATCAGAGATTTATAAGTTACCTTGAGGGGTTTCGGCTGATTGGCGTGTCTAAAGTGTCTGTAGTGTATGAATGGGTGTGTGAGTGTGTATGTGATTGTGCCCTGCGATGGACTGGCACCCTGTCCAATGTGTACCCTGCCTTGTGCCCGATGCCTCCTGGGAAAACGAGTAAGCGGCAGAGGATGGATGGATGGATGGATGGACCTTGAGGGGTTGGGAGGGGGCAGCTGAAAAAATGTTACTAGTTTTAGAGTTTGCTTGTATTTTCTCATTTGTAAGTCGGGGGTTGTCCATATATTATGTCATCAAATTTTCAGCCATTTTTAACCCCCCCCCCCCCCCCCCCTCGTCATCAGACGTCATCGGACGTCATCGGACGTCATCGTACACTTCACTCTTCCCCTTCCTTGATGACGTATTATATGACGTATTTTTTGGATAAAAGCGTCTGCTAAATTAATAAATGTTATGTAAATGTATTACTGAATGGGGGGTGGCAATAATTATGCAGCATTATGACTGAAACACGTTTAAAATTTAAATATCTCTCACAGCACATGAGGGGTGCCAATAACACACGCACACACTCCTTTTGATTCTAAACATGAAACAGTGTGAGATTGGATCTCCAGCCACCAGAGCACTGAATCCATTTTCACTCCCTCTTTTCCATTAATCCATCACACACACACACACACACACACACACACACAGAGAGAGAGAGAGAGAGAGAGAGAGAGAGAGTTTAAAATATAATCACTTGTATCACCTATGTTTCACGACTCACTGTCTCTCTCTCACACACACACACACACACACTCATGATTATGGGGCGGAGTCAGATGCTGGGTTAAGGTAAAATCCATGTACACTAATAAAATGCAGAATGTAAACAGGTATATTTGCTTGTATTTTTCCCTTTCTGAAATTCTCACCTGCTTCTGTTCTCTTTTCTCCTGGTCTCACCCCCTCTCCGTTTTTATCTTTTCATTTACTTCAATTTCTTCCTTTATCGTTCCTTCTTTAGATTGTCGTTTTCAATTCTTGAGCATGGACTTTTGTCTCCCCCCAGTGGCGAGAACATACATGTACATTAGTTCATATCAGTGTAAATATCATTATACAGTATACCTAATTCACAGATTATATACATTACATACACTCACTGAACATTTTATTAGGAACACTACATTAATACTGGGTAGATCCTCACTTTGCCCTCAAACAGCCTCAATTGTTCATGTCATGGATTCTACAAGATGTTAGAAAAAATTCCTTTGAGATTCTGCTCCATGTTGACATGCATCACAGTAGGGAAGTGGTCCGGAAAAATCTGCAGGAACTATGAGTCTCCTGTTCTACCACATCTCAAAAGTGATCTACTGGATTCAGATCCGGTGATTGTGAAGGCCACTTAAGAACACTGACCTCATCATCATGTGCCTGAAATCAGTTTGAGATGAGTTTTGCTGTGTGACATGGTGCATTGTCATGCTGGAACTACATGTCTACCATTATTAGATAAATAATATTAATTCAATTAAATAATTAAATTATTATAATGTGCCAAGAGGACATTCCCCACACCATTGCATCACCTCTACCAGCCTGGACTGTTGACACAAGTCAGGTTTGGTCCAGGGATTCATGCTGTTAGCACCAAATTCTGATCCTTCCATCTGTGTGCCTCAGCAGATATCAAGGCTTATCAGACCAGGCTATATTTTTCCAGTCTTCACCTGTCCAGTGTTGGTGAGGCCATTTCCACTGCAGCCTCAGCTTTCTGTTCTTGGCTGACAGAAGAGTAACCGGACGTGGTCTTCTGCTGTTGTAGCTCATCCACCTCAAGGGTTGTCGTGTTGTGCATTCTGAGATGCTTTTCTACTCACCATAATTATACAGCGTGGTTATCTGAGTTACTGTAGCCTTTCTGTCAGCTCCAAGCAGTATGGTCATTCTCCTCTAATCTCATCAACAAGGTGTTTCCATCAACAGAACTGTTTTCTTTTTATTGCACCATTCTGTGTAAACTCGAGACAATTCTGCATGAAAATCCAGACCAGAAATTATAGAAATATACAAACCAACCCGTCTGGTAATAACAACTATGCCACACTCAAAATCATCAAGCTCACATTTCCCCATGCTGATGGTCGCTTAGAACATTACCTGAAGCTGCCTGTATCTGCATTATTTTATGCACTGCTGCTGCACAATTTGCTGATTAGATAATTGTATGAGGTGTGCAGGTGTTCCTAAGTGCTCAGTGATTGTATAAATCACACCTTATACAATACACCAATCAGCCACATTAACACCACCACCTTGTTACCTGTAAAAGGGGTGGGGTATGTTTATTAGACAGCAGGTGAACAGTCAAGATCTCAAGGTTGATTGTTGGAAGCAGGAAAAATGGGCAAGTGTAAGGATCTGAGAGAATTTAACAAAGGCTAGATTGTGATGGCTAGACGACTGGGTCAGAGCATCTCCAAAACAGCAGGTGTTGTTGGTGATCCCGGTGTGCAGGAGTTAGCACCTACCAAAAGTTCTCCAAGGAAGAAGAACCAGTGAACCGGTGACAGGGTCATGGTCTACCAAGTCTCATTGATGTGTGTGAAGAGCGTACACTAGTCTGTCTGTTCTGATCCCACAGAGGAGCTACTGTAGCACAAAGTGCTGAAAAGGTTAATGCTGGTTCTTAGAAAAGAGTCATAACACACAGAGCATCACAGCTTGTTGCGCATAGAGCTGCGTAACTGCAGAGCGGTCAGTGCACCCATGCTGACTCCTTGTAGACCACCGAAATCTCCTACAATGGGCATCAGAACTGGACCATGGAGCAGTGGAAGGAGGTGGCCTGGTCTGATCAATCAGGTTTTCTTTTAAATCATGTGGAGGCAGTGTGTCACTTACCTGTGGAAGAGATGGCATCAGGATGCACTATGGGAAGAAGAGTAGAGGCAGTGTGATGTTCTGGGTAATGTTCTGCTGGGAAACCTCGGGTCCAGCGTCCACATGGATGTTACTTTGACACGTCCCACCTACCTAAACACTGATCCAGACTGAGTAGTCTCCTGCATGGTAACGGTGCTCCATAATATCAGTGTCCTCTTTCAGCAGGATAATGCTCCTGGGCACACTACACACATTGTGTGCCTCCAAATTCCCCTGATCTCAAGCATCTGTAAGACGTGCTGGACAAATAAGTCCAATCCAGAGAGGCCCCACCTCGCAACTTACATGGGACCCTACACAATATTAGGGAGGTGGTTTAATGTTATGGCTGATCAGTTAAATTCTACATACATTATAGATGGTTAGTTTGGAGATTAGTGGTGAGATTGAGATGTTCCACAATGTTTCACTCTCTGCCCGACTCTCTTCATAATCCATACTAGTGATTTCTTCTGTAACATTGTATGTTGTGGTGTTTGTGTTTTGGGTTAGTTGACTCAGCGTTTAACGCTGTGTGCAGGACTCTCAAGTTCTTCTATCTTTTTCCAACCTTCACACACCACGTCTTCATGGAGCTCGCCTTGTGCACAGGGGTGTCGTCATGCTGGAGCAGTGTTTGGGTTCCTCTTAGTTCCACTAAAGGGAAACCCTGTGCTTCTGAGTTTGTGGCAACAGTTTGGAGAATAACCACATATGGGTGTGATGGCCATGTAGTGTATGCACAGCAGAGAAATGAGTAACCATATCATAGAGAGACAGAGAGAGAGAGAGAGCACGAGTTCAGTGATTTATAATTCAGTAAAATCTACTGGAATACAGAGTACAATAAAATAGAGTGTACAATTCTAATGTTCAATATACAAACACAATCATCATAATCGTCTTCATCCTGCTGTTCATCTGACTCAAGACACACATACTCGCGCTCTCTCTCAGACAGTAGAGGAAAGAAAAGGAAATGTTGAACTTTGACCTTAAACAGCATTGTGTGATTAGCTGTCTGTAATACTGCGCTTGATACAGCGCGCGCATGCACGCGCGCGCACACACACACACACACTCCAATGAAGAAATAATAATATTAATAATAATAATAATAATAATAATACACACATTCCCTTTTTATCACTTCCTCTTCTTTCCTTCCCATCTCTCCTTCCCTTCTCCCCCAATCTGTCCATTCCCTCCATCCATCCTGTGACATAATCACAGTGACGGTCCAAACTTAAATGCTGGTTTTGCATCACAACTGCAAAAAAAAAAAGTATTAAGTCTCTGTACAAGTATAAAAGTGTGAGTACACACACACACACACACACACACACACACACACACACACACACACACACACCACTCCACTGTGTGTACAGTCATACGGACTGTGTCCTGTGTAGTGTTCTTCCTGTCTGTAGTGCCCTTCACGCTGGTCCCATAAAACAGTCTCAGTGAATTTACAGGGCTGCTGTGTGTTAGTTAATGTTCCATCGCTCTTTTCTTTTTTTTTTTAGCTCCACAACTTTGTACTATTACTACTTCCTGTCTGTGCATTTCCACTTCCTGTTTGGCTGGTGTGTGTATGTGTGTGACAGAAGAGACTGTCTCCCCCTTTAGCTGTGTGTGTGAGCTGTGACTTCCCTTGTGTGTGCGTCCACTTCCTGTTGGGTTGGCTGTGTGCGTGTCATGGGACTGTCAGACTGAACGTGCAACTGCACAGGAAGCCGTGTGGTGGGGGCGGAGCTATGAGGGTGTGAGTGGGCGGGACCTGTGCCAGGGGGCAGGGCGAGAGTAATGGGTGTGATGGTGATTATCTTGGCGAGCTGTAGCGTGATCTTATCGCTGTTCTCCATGGCCGGAACCGTCTGGATCAGAACCTTCGGGGTGGAGGCTCCAGTCGCCGTGGTAACGCTGGAGGGGGGTGGGGTTGCCGTTGAGATGGCAACCGGTGAGATCTTCTGACCCAGGGGCGTTGTCATGACAACAGGGACTTGCATAGCAACTCGGACAGTCCTGCAGACACAGAAGAGATTACACACACACACACACACACACACACACCAAACAATACACACACACACGCGCGCATGCACACGCACTGTACCTGGGTGCACTGGCGTTGGGAATAATTGTGGCATGTGGTGGCTCTGTTGGCGTGGAAACGGTCACGATGCGTTGAATGGGCGTGACATTGGGCGAGGGCTTAGCTTTGGGAGAAGTGGGGCTTATAACTGGCCCCACGCCTCTCAGGATGCCCGACGTTTTGGAGAGGTCAGTGGCCATGACATGCTCATAAGCCCCACCCAGATCATCTGCATCACACTTGTCATCATCAATGACAACAATGTCTTTAGGCATTTCCTTAAACTGGTAGACTAACCTCTGACCTTCAACCTTCGACAAGATCCCCCTTTGATAGTAGTACCTACAGATGGAGCAGAGAGAGAGAGAATGGAAGAGAGACAGAGGGAGAGCGAGAGAGTGAGACAGATATGCAGATAGACATGTCCACTAGAGAGCGCTGCTATTAAAATCCTTTACTTCTTTCTTCCTTAAGAGAGAAAAAAGGACCTATGCCCTACAATGGAACCCTTACGCCCTGCACCCTGAGTCTGAACCCTTGACCCTTATTCGTAGCTGCCGAACTTTAGAGCCTGTAACCCTGAGGTGAACGCAGAGTCACACGAGATCTTAATCACGCCACATCTCCAATTCTATTCATTTGGCTGTGTTCCACAGTTCAAGTTTAGTAACTCTGACCTGCGAATTTGTATCACGTGAAGACAAGTGACAAACAGAACATCGACATTTCACAGTGTGACCTCTTCACAAAAGCCAAGAGTTTGGTAGCACCAATTACAGCAGCGTCGTTTCATCCAGTTTTATACCAGCCAGCTTTAAATAATACAAAATGAACATCAAAAGAAAGTTCTTCTGCTCCAACCTGAGCAAAAGTGCAGGTGTGTGTATCACTTTAACCCAGTACCACAACACCACCCTCTATCCCAGTAATAATACTGGTACTGGGATAAAGGGTGGTGTAGTAGTAGTAGTACTGTGTGTGTGTGTGTGTTTGTTCACCTGAGGGCACGTCCCATGGTCTCGTAGTTCATATCGGGTTTGTTCTTGTGTTTTCCCCACAGCTTGGACACGGCTTTAGAGTCCACTAGCTTAAAGATGCCTTTCTCCCTCTGAGTCCACTTAATGTACCTGGGACAGGTGTTCTTATCCTGCAGCAGGTCCAACAGGAATTCCCAGAGATACGTACTGCCTACAGCACGCACGCACACATACACACACAATCATCATCATCATCCACACACAAACACACCCCAATATCACATATGTAAATAGAAACACCTGTATGCTTGCTCATTTATGTAGTTACCCAATCAGCCAATCATGTGGCAGATAAGAATGTGAACATTACCTGAACCTCTTGACCTGCATCTGCAGGATTTTATACGCTGTGCTGCTGCCACATGACTGAATGTTAGGATAACTGAATATAAGCAAATGTACACGGGTTCCTATTAAAGTGGACCTTGAGCGTCCACACAAACACAGTTATCATATACTCTCGTCACCATCATTCATACACACAAACACACAGCCTGACCTTTGCCCTCTCTTGACTTCTTCTTGATGCCTAAATCTGGAGAACCATTGGGGATGGGGTGGGGCTTATTGGGCTTCCTCCCAGCTACAGAACACACACACAAACACAGCTCTTATATGCAGACATCACACCAGTAAATAAAATGTTGTTCTGTGTTTACACTGGCAGTGGCAAGACACAACCTCGAGGTTGTGCACAGAGAAAAAAGGCAGAGCAATGTGGGCGGGGCAGACATCACACATTTGAGCAGAGATTTATATGCAAATAATGTGGTATGGGTGTACAAGAGAAATCTGAGACATGTGATTAAGGACACGACCGCCAGGGGGCAGTAATCACATCACTCTGTGTGTTGGTTTTTACTTTTCTTTTTCCGCCCATCTCTCTCCATCCCTCTCGGTTCCTTGATTAAAGTCACCACCTCCATAGGCTCCACCTCCTCCGTGCTGACCTCCACCACTGTTTCCGTGACAACATCAGGACGCATGGCGGCATGCAGGAACTCTGGAGTGGATACACATGGAGGGACAAACACCTCTATACACACACACACACACACACACACACACACACACATTTCATCCTGAGTATGGAATGGAATTCAGCACAAAAGCCCCAAGACATTACTGAACACACACGTCCTGAAAACTACTCCTCTATAAAGTGCATATTTCTGTGTGTGTGTGTACCTGGACTGCGGTCTCCCCGTAAGCTTGATGGTGAGTCCATGTGTAAAAGAGCTTCTGCTGCTTCAATTGTTTTATCAGTGCAGTGAACACCGGAGCCGCCATGTACTGATGCCTCCACTGTAACACACAGAGTTAACAGAACTATGGAACCTGTATCCATAATGTGTAACTGAATATACACAACGGTTTTAAATGTTCTACAACACAGTTATGGTTCAGAGACAGTGTGTGTGTGTTCAGACTGCAGGATGATGGCTGCTGCTTCCTCAATCCCATAATTCCCTTCACCAAATAAAAGAAGTTGTGCACGGATCTGCTGCTCCAGCTGATAATAACTACACATTACTCACACAACTTCACCTACGTCACCAGTCTTATTTTATCATATGATGACCCACAGCTCAAGA
>JAFFST010055177.1:236976-238986 GCA_022414735.1 Noturus placidus | reverse complement strand
ATGTTCCGAAACACTTAAGTGTGACAAACATGCAACGGAACAGGAAATGAGGAAGGGGGCAAACACTTTTTCACACCACTGTATATATATATATATACACATACATACATACATACAGTCTTCAGTATAAGAAACACTATCTGTGTGTGTGTATGTGTGTGTGTCTGTGTTGTAGGTGTGATCCTCTACATCCTTTTAGTTGGTTATCCTCCATTTTGGGATGAAGATCAGCATCGTCTCTATCAGCAGATCAAAGCCGGAGCATATGACGTGTGTGCTCATTAATATTCAACCCTAACTCACATAGAACATAACGATATCCTGCCACGTCATCCACGTTTCAGAAGCACGTTGTCCTCAGTAGCCTATACCTCTGCAGTAATATATTATAATGTTACCATTTTAATTTAATCACATGTATTAATGAATGAATTATGACAGCCCTGTTCTTTCTTACCACTCATTATTGTTCATTATTATTAATTGTGTGTGTGTGTGTGTGTGTGTGTGTGTGTGTGTGTGTGTGTGTGTGTGTGTGTAGTTTCCCTCTCCAGAATGGGACACAGTGACTCCTGAAGCGAAAGATCTGATTAATAAAATGCTAACAATAAACCCCAACAAACGCATCACTGCAGCCGAGGCTCTCAAACACCCCTGGATCTGTGTATGTAACACACACACACACAGTGTGTTGTTTTTCTAGGTATATTACAAACTGCTCTATAATGATGGATTGTGGATTTTGGACTCATCACATTGTCTCTCACAGCAACGCTCCACCGTGGCCTCCATGATGCACCGACAGGAAACTGTAGAGTGTCTGAAGAAGTTTAATGCTAGGAGGAAGCTGAAGGTACACACACACTTAATTCTTTCATTTAAGCCATTTGCATCATTCCTGTCATTCCTGATTATTCTCTTCGTATCTATAATTCCCTGCGGTTCTCTTTACTTGTGTCTTTCGTTTCTGGAATACACACAGAGGAAATGCTGATAAAGGCTGATAAATGCCACTTTGAACAGGTCACAGATAAAATCAAACATCTATTATGTAGGGTCGAGTGATATAGGAACTAAAGACGTCTGCTCTCCCAGAAGATAATAAGAAGAGCCGAAAGAGAGAATAAGAACGAGAGACGGAGTGATTAGGTGCTCACAAAACACCACATTCCAGGAACAGGAAACAACTCTGTTCTGGTACATTGTGGCCCAAACTACAGACCTTCTGAAATGAGACACAGAGATCATACATCAGACTTATCAGCAATCAAAGAACATGCTTCTCACAGTGCTTCATGGCCTCTCCAGGTGCATGTGAGCACTGTGAAGCAAGTAGATGATGCCATCCTCCACCCCGACGTCATCTTGGTACTCAAACTGCAGTGGACCCAGGCAGTCGTGTGCCATGGGCTTGAGCTTCTGCAGAACCAATCTCAAGGGTCTTCATTACATGGGACATTATGCTTGTTATGTGAGCTGTATTCAACAGGATGTGGAGTATGAACTAGCTTAAACCGGTTTTGGTGAGTTATCACACAGTCTGTGTTCCACATTAAATCTGTATTTTCTCTCCTTCAGGGTGCCATTTTAACAACACTGCTAGTTACCAGGAACTTTTCAGGTATGACTTTTACATCTGTGTGTGTGTCTGTGTGTGTGTGTGCTCCCTACACTTTCTTTCTCTTTGTTTTATTTTTAGTCTATATTCTGTTAACATTTCTTCATCTAGTTTCTTTTTCTTCTTCTTGGTTATTTTCCCTCCTTTTTTTTGGTGGGCGTGTCCACGGAGGTAAGACTGATTGGCTTTGACACATTCTGACCAATCAGATGCATGGGATTTTGAGCCATGCACTGGACTGCATGGCAGTGAAGAGATTACATTCACAAAGTGATTTAATTTCAATTATTATTATTATTATTATTCAAACAAAAATTTCACCTCAGTTTAATGTTTATTATTATTTTAGTTCCTGCTTTCTGAATGGAATCTTACAGAATATTTTCAGCTGG
>JAFFST010055177.1:214476-234476 GCA_022414735.1 Noturus placidus | reverse complement strand
TAATGAATTGAGACATAAATAAAATATTACTTTTATTATATTTATTTTCTAATCATGAAATCAATATCAGTGAGAAAAGTAGATCAGGATTTATAATATAAAGTGTCAATTTATTGTTTTATTAATGTGTTATTTTAATCTTTTAAAGTGTTATATGTAATGTTCGGGAACATCCATGATGCTCTTGTTCTACACCCTATAACTGTCTCTCTCAAGATCTGTGTGTGTGTGTGTGTGTGTGTGTGTGTGTGTTAGCTCTGTCGAAGGGCACTAAACCGGTTCACACTATCCTGTTAAACCCTCATGTCCACTTGATCGGCGAGGACGCTGCGTGCATCGCATACATCCGTCTCACGCAGTATTTAGACTCTGGCCATCCGAGAACCGCTCAGTCTGAGGAGACGCGAGTGTGGCATCGCCGTGATGGGAAGTGGCAGAACATCCACTACCACCGCTCTGGAGCGCCGGGCGCCAAGTACCAATAACTAATCACCAGTCATTCATTAATAATCAATAATCACTCTTACACTCCCACTGCTTCACAAAGTGTCTGTATAAAACACTGAGCTCTGTGTATGTATGTATGTGTTTGTGTGTGTGTGTGTGTGTTGCAGCTGAAGTGAGCTTGCCTATCAGCTGGAGGCCATGACCACTGCATCAACCCACTGCAAAAGATATCACAGTCTATCTCTCACACATACACACACACACATACACACACACAATGAAAATGATTTACCAATTAATTTTGTTTTGCTTATAATGATGAACATAAATCTGTGTGTTTATGTGTGTGTGTGTTGTTAAGGTGATGTACATATGTGATAAACAAATTACAAATATGTCTTACAGAAAAATGCAGGATTATGTTAAAGGCTTTGTTCACACACACACACACACACACACTCACAGGGTTTACTAATGCGATTATATACATTAATAAATGTGTATACTCTGTGAAAATGTAGCATAAAGAGCACATGAGCCGTGCATGCAGATTATTATAGACCTCATTAATATTCATATTAAATAATGTTTATTCATATCTAATCTTAATGTTTATGGGTCCAAGCACATTTTGTTAGAACTCTTCTTCCTCTTCTTCTTCTTCGTATTGTTGTTGTTGTCGTTAGTCTTGTTCTTAGCAATAGTGTTGTAGTGTTTTTCTTTTTACATGTTGAAGCACAGTGAGGAGTAAAACTGTAAAGTGTAGAAATGTAGCAGGACGGTGACGTCTTCAATCCACTCCACACTTCACCTCGATGGTGGTGCTATAGAGCAGGATTTTGACCATTTGGCTCCACCCACTTTAATTGTGAGTTATTGTTATCTACACTGTATTTGGTTTATAACTTCAACAGTAGGCTAAAACAATGAAAAGAAATTTGATTGGCTGAACTGTATGTACATGGCAGTGAAATTGGAGGTGTGGCTCTGTAGCCATCTCTGATTAAAAAAAAAATAATAATTCAATCATCCAAAAGACAGAAATCACAAACTGGGGTCCATTTGTGGATCAGTGCTCGGACCCCATTTATTGCTGCTCATGGCGGTATTTACATTAATTTACATTTCTCATCATGTTTATTTATTCCTAACAAAGATCTTTTATTTGTATTATTAACAGCTTCCTTTTCCTAATATACTTCCTGCAGTGCATTATAGATATTTATTTACTTTTTTCTTTATTAATATATTTATTTATTTATTCAAGGGTGTTAATGACATCACTGTGTACATGTTGTGTTTAATATAATGATATAAAGCGTGATTAGAGCTGATTTGTTATTGTGGGATACTGGCACATGGCCCGGGTTTCATTGTTTAAGTGATGATGTTATCAGTGATGTCATAACCGAATGGTCTTCCTCAAGGAGAAACCTCATCACTGCTCGACTATGCCATTAATCACTTTTATTATTATTATTGTTGTTGTTGTTGTTATTAATTGCTCTACTGAAACCTTAGGTGCGGAAAGGTTAATTTATCACCATGACAACGTTTAGCAATTTAAAATTTAAATAAAACTACAATAATAAAGTTCTGATGTGAATCAACTCGCCTCTGTCTGTGAGGGGAAAACCTGTCTGTCTGACTGTGAGGGGAAAAGCTGTCTGTCTGTCTGTCTGTGAGGGAAAAACCTGTCTGTCTGTCTGACTGTGAGGGGAAAACCTTATTGTCTGTGAGGGGAAAAGCTGTCTGTCTGACTGTCTGTGAGGGGGAAAACTGTCTGTCTGACTGTCTGTAAGGGGAAAAAAACCTGTCTGTCTGACTCTCTGTTTCAATTTGTCGCCACATTTTTGAAGAAACAGAAATCAGATGAATGTGATGATAAACGTTTTAATTTCAGCTCCACACACACTCACACTCACACATTGTACAGTGGTTAATGCTCTATAATAAACTAGAACATGCTGTTTATTGAATTTATATTAGAATTCTAATAATCAGGTGTTAATGAGAATCACAGTGAAACACAGCAGCAGGTTAAAGTTACACACACACACACACACACACTGATCAATCTTGCTTCAGGATTAAGGGAACAAATAAATAATTGATCATGAACACAGTTTAATATTTGCTACATTTTTAAAACAAACTGTTTGTCCTGTTACAATACTGTCACGCTTCCCCTAGACCACTTACCCTACTCCACCTACGCTAGACCACTTCCCCAATTCCACTTCCCCTAGACAACATCTCCAATTCCACTTCCCCAAGATCACATCTAGATCATATCTCCAATACCACTTCCCCTAGTAGACTTCAACACATCTTACTCAGAATTCTTTCCTGCAATCTCAGTTTAATTTTTCAAAATGGCAGCTTTTTAATAGCAGTTAGCATGTTGGCTAGTGACACTAGACTTCCCACTAGTAAAGGGAAAGTGGACAAGGGCGTGTCTTAAACAGTATTAAAACAGTGTGTGAAGTACACAACAAGCAAAGATAAAAGACCACAACAAACACAGTTAGAGTGAGACAGTAACAGCAGACAGAAAGACAGGTGAGTGTAAATACCATGGATATAAGTTATTATTAGATGACTGGTGCTAATCATGCTAATGCTAATTTCACTTGCAGTGGTTAATGTGGCTATTATATACAGATTAGCATGATGAGGTCACCGAGTGATGATGTCACTGAAGTGAGACAGGAACACGATTAGCTACATAAATATCAGCACACAGCATTGTTATGATGCAAATGTAACACAGCATCATACTAATCAAGCTAATTTCCTCAATAAATCACTGGCAAACTGTTGACTAAAGCTAGCTCTGGTGTGCTTCAATAAGCAAACCAGTAATAGTTTATACCAAAGAGCTAGCTAGTTAAGATAGCCATGAGGTAATAAATATGCTAACTGGCTAGCATTACAGCGAGAGGCTGTCATTATAGTAGCTAATCATAAAGAGCTACTAAGCAAAGAGTTTAGTTAATTTTTTCTGAGAGTGTTGCATGTTCGGTTCCTTCTATAACCGTGACATCATCAGGGAGCGTCGCTGTCAGGTCTTTAACTTGGAATTTTTTTTCTTTTTTTTAACTCCACCCCAATAAATTTCTGATGAATGAATAAATAAATAAATAAATAAATAAATAGACAGAGAGTCTCCTCACAACAAAAAAAAATTATGAACATGGTGGACGAAGAGGACATAAACAACATCAAATCAGGAAGACCTGTAAAACAGGAAATAAGGAGAGAGAGAGGGGTGCATTCTCGGATTGCTTGAGCATTCTTAGTGCAGAGATAGAAGAGGAAAAGTTCATCATTAATCCTCTAAATGAAGCAAGGTGATGCTGAAAGTCATTGTCATAGTGATATTAGAGATCATATTCATATCTTATACGTCTGCTTCCTCCATCCTGCACCCTTCAGTGAAGTGCACTTTAGAGAACTCGTGTTGTTCAGATTCACCCTGGGAAAGAGAGAAACAGGGTGAGCATGATGCTAAAGTTAATGGTGAAAGAGATCACATCGACAGCTCACCTGTGTGATGTCATCATGGGCGGTGCTCAGGTGTGGGTCCAGGTGATTTTTTTCTAAGTGTTTTCCAGTTTCACTAACCATCACAGCAGCTTCGCACTGCATGTTAAACATCACCTGGATAAGTTAGCCAATCAGACAAAGAGTGGTATCCAATCAGAATAAAGAACGTTATCCAATCAGAATGAAGACAGATGTAAACAATCCCACGTACCTCTGTCTCATCCCCATCACTCTTCACCACTGTTCTCGAGTGTGCAAGACCTTCTGTTCTGTCCTCAGCCGATGCACACCGTCTGACCACTGCCCGCTGACTCACCTGCACAGGTAACACACATCACCACTTACACACACACACCTGCACAGACCAGTAAGGGGGGTGTTGCAGAGTTAGCGGGAGTGATTTAAGCAACCATGAGGCCAATAGAAACACTCCACATGATTCCACCACTACCATGGTTCACAAGGGGGATGGTGTTCTCAGGGTTATAAGCAGTGTTGGGTTTCTGCTAAACATAGCACTTTGTGTTGAAGACAAAAAAAGCATCAGATATGAGAAGTTTCCAGGATTTCATAAAGATCATCACTCTTCCATGAAGTTCCATTTGTGTTGAACATCCAGCTGTATGGAGCATTCGGGTTGCGTGGAGCAGAAATAAATTAGGGGATTTTATTCATTTGTAAATTAATTTTGATAACTACATTGTTTTTTCCACTGACTTCAATATTATAGGATTTGTTTGATTAGATTCACAACATAAAATCCTGATGTAGTCAATTTAATCTCCGGCCGATAATACTACACAACGTAAAGAAGTTCAAGGGGTGTGAATACTTATGTAACACACTGTAGAGGAAGAAGTTAAGTGTTAAATAGATTGAGAAGGTACTTGTGTAGTGTGCAGCATTCCCCGTTCCTCCATGTACAGTTCCTCAGTCTCAGTCTGGGGAGGAACATCAGCTTCTCCATCAGCCTGTTAACAAACACAGAAATCAGGAACACAGAGACACTGCTGTAATGAAGACGTCCACCAGGGGCAGACCTGATTAACTCACACACACACAAACACACAAACACACACACAGAGGGGTAGGGTTTGAAGTGAAGAAGTAAATAAAGAAAAACTGCACTCGGGTAGATGTCATCTCTTTACAACTGTTTAAACCAAGTAAAGAAAAAAAAGAGATCCCAAATCAGTGCAAAGACCAACTTCCACCAAGTGATTACAAGCAGATTCTTCACAAAGCAGCAGGTTCAAGAAAAAGACCATCATCATCATCATCATCATCAAAATCAAACAGCAATAAGCAAATGAAACAGCCCACAGCAAACACTTCAGGATCAGAAACAGAAATGAAAACACAGCTGTTCAGTCACCTCCAGTCTGATCAAAACCCATTTTCATCATCACCCTGAGATTCTCCACAACCTCCAACCTTGCCCAGACTTCTCTCAACTATCAGCACTGAGAAGAGAATCTTTCCTAATCAAAATAAACATAAGTCAGACACAGTAAAGAACATCAACAAAATAAAATTAACATTACTCAATTAAAATAAAAAACTATATCCAGTCAAAGTAAAATATTATCCAAAGAAAATGTTAAGACAATAACCAATCAAAACACAGAACCTTATCCAATCAAAGCACAGAACCTTATCCAATCAAAACACATTAAAATAAAGAACAAATCAAAATAAAAGACAGCTTTTTACATGCTGTCATGTCACTTCCTGTTTCTGTACTTGATATGGAAATGGATTTTTGGAAGAATGTTGAACTAGATGGATGTGACTGAAGAACAGGAGTAAAGCAGAACCTCAGTTCTGAGGAGAACATGCAGCAGCATCACACAGAACATTCATGCAAATAAGACAATCATCATCAACCATCAGTGCAGGAGCCATCAGTCCATCTGGAGATATTTTACACCGTACAGGTTCCAGAAACTCTCCTCTAGTTAATTTTATACAGCAAATAAAAACAAGTGCAGATGTCATGATGTTAGAAATCCTGCTGATTTATCTAACTACAGAAACTAAAATGTCTTCCTCATTCCAGGAACTAGGAGGAGCAAAAATTGAAGCTGGTGATAAAAATGGAGAGAAGGACCATGCTCTGATCTTACCCTCCTCAGCTCATCATCATCATCATTATCATCATCCATAACATCCCCATGAGGAGGAGCTCCTTCAGAAGAACAAATATAAGATTGAAAACTCTTCTTCAGTCTTGGTGGCTCCTGTTTTCCCTCTGACTCTTCTAAAGCTTCCTGGATGACTGGTGCTTCCATGCAGTCCTGAATAGAATCCTGGTTCTCCTCTTCACCGGTCTCAGATGTGCTCAGACTTTCAGCACTGTGTTCTTGTGGCTTTAAGCTAACATATGTTTCCCAGGCTACATTTTGTTCTAGTCCCAGATCTAAATAATTTGAGTTTGTCAAGACCATCTCTTGCTCTTCAGGCAAGTGGAGGGCACTCTGGAGATCCTGAGCATGTTCTTTATGCATTTTCATGATTTCAGGTTCCTCAGCTTTGGAAAGTGTTTTTGTGGGTGTTTCATTATCACTTTCAGATCTTCTTGACTCGGTGATCTCCAAGAAAATGCCTTCACCAGTCAGCGGATTTTCTGTAGGAACAAGTTTTTGAAGTAATGCCAGAGCTTCATCTGTACTTAAAGAGCGTACAGTAGATTGGCCAGATTCAAAGACACTGCAGCTGAATGAAGCCTCCTCTGAAAAGTGAGATGGTGAATGAGACATAAAAGATTCTGATTGTGGACGGTCTGAGCTTTGAGACATTGCCATCTCAGGAACCTTGGTGAGAATCTGATATGATTCCTCATCAGAGGTTCTCTCTGGTGCCCAAAGAACTTCCCCAAACTCAAAGTGTTGTGTGGCTCTGACTGTGTCTGGTGTTTGTGGAGAAGCCTCTGAGTGAATAAATGGTGAAACATCTTGCTGAAGAATGCTCTCTTTCAGAATTGGACAGTCTGATGTGTTCTTGTCCTCAAGCTGGAGCTCACACTGCATTTCAGCATCTTCAGTGTAGATATTGTGAGGTTCGTGAATGTCATGTTTTTGTTCTTGTTGAGAGAAATTTTGATCATCACGCAGCTCCTTTGAAAGATTTCTCTGTCTTAGAGATTCTTCAGGAGATTCAGATTCAGGATTTACAAAAACGTAATCAGACTCAGATGGTGTCCTGTCCTCTGGAGCAAATCTCTTCATCATTTGGTCCTCTGAAGGAGTAGGTTCCTCTCCAGGTCCCTGATCACTCTCAGTGAGCTGCAGAACGTTGTTAGCTTCAGAGCCAGACAGACGAGACTGTAGAAACTCGGAGGAAGACTTTTCACTTTCTTCCATGTCACTTTTCTCATACACAGGAGAAAGATCATCAGGTGGAGAGCTCAGATGTTCCTCAGCATGTCCTTGTGACATGTATGTCAAAATCTCATCTGTTGAAACCTCACATGAAACCCTGTCAGTAGAGGACTGACTGAAGTTGAAGAAGTATGGCTTTGGAGAATCTGCTGCAGGTGAGGGACTCAAGACATTGTGGTCTTCAGTTTCGCTCAGAGCCTGATCTGCATTCTGACCTGCAGCTGAGAGCTGGATGATGAAATGCAATAGAAAAAGGTTTATAATAAATCAAATGATGGAAGTGGCGATCAGACGTCAGTTGGAGGTCACTGTAGATATATACACTGGACAATCTCATAAATTCACACACTGGTGTTTACTGTAACTTTTCTGCAAAACGTCACAAGCAAAAGTGAAAGTGAAGCACAGTCTCAGAAGGACACCACGTCTCAGTCCCGTCTACAAAACACATGTCTCAATCCCTTCCTCTAAACACACGTCTCGGTCCCGTCCACTAAACACACGTCTCTGTCTCGTCCACTAAACACACGTCTCGGTCCCGTCCACTAAACACACGTCTTGGTCTTGTCCATTAAACACACCTCTCGGTCTCGTCCACTAAACACACTAAACACACACCTCGGTCCCGCCCACTAAACACACACCTCGGTCCCACCAACTAAACACACGTGTTGATCCAGCCCGCTAAACACACGTCCCGGTCCCGCCCGCTAAACACACACCTCAGCCCTGCCCGTTAAACACACACCTCGGTCCCACCCGCTAAACACACATCCCGGTTCCGCCCGCTAAACACACGTCCCGGTCCCACCCACTAAACACATGTCCCGGTCCCACCGGCTAAACACACGTCCCGGTCCCACCCGCTAAACACACGTCTTGGTCCCGCCCATTAAACACACGTCTTGGTCCCGCCCGTTAAACACACACCTTGATCCCGCCCGCTAAACACACGTCTCGGTCCATCCCACTAAACACATGTCCTGGTTCCGCCCGCTACACACACCTTAGAAGACATTCAAAATCTGCATAAAATACACATGAACACACATGAAACAATGAATGTTTAAACAAATGTATAAACAAAACACTCCACATTATAATGAACAAAATTAAAGTTAAACTAAAGATGGAATGAAATTAGCTATAAGAGGTGCAGTGTAGCGGTAATGATACCCGTGCTTCACATGATCAGGATATTGTAGTGCTGATATGTCATTACTCAATGAGAGAACAGAGCAATTTTAACACACTGAAACTCAACACATTAACACAGAAACTTACTGGTGCTTGTGGAGGCACGTGTGTCGAGTCTGTTTCAGCCCCCTGACACGCCCACACATCTCTGTAATACACACCAGCAGCATGCTAAAGCTAACTACACTTATACAAGTGTAACAGTCAGGTGATTAGTGAGATTTAGATGAAGCATGTGATTATCATGCCAACTACTACTACTACTACTAAGAAGAAGAAGAAGAAGAAGAAGAAGAAGAAGAAGAAGAAGAACAACAACAACAACAACAAGAAAAAAAAGTAGAAGATTTTCAGATAAAAAGTACTCACTGTGTGACCTCTAGCTCCTCTAGCATGTCTCCATGGATACTCTCAGAGTGGGCATGGCCTACAGGCTCCGCCCAGGAAGGAATGTCGAGCAGCGAGGCCACCGATAGGTCCTCCTCTGACACTGCAGCCGGGGGCTTCTGGGAAACGTCCACTCTTGTCACCATCCGGGGACTGACCTCCTGTACTGAGGACAGAGCTGCACACACACACACACACACACACACACACAGAGACACACAGACACACACACCGCTGTGTTTGTGGTGTTTATTGTAGTGTTTATACAGATACAGAGAAAACTCCATAACCAATATGAGAGAGAGTGCCTGATCCTGATATACACTACTACTACCATTCTGTGTGTGTGTGTGTGTGTGTGTGTTTTTTTACTGAACCTTCACTGTGGTCCAGTGTCTTCTCGATCTCGGCGTATGTTCTGGACGTTTGTTCCTGCACTGATTTGTTGAGCTGAGTCTTGATGAGGTGGACGATGTCCATGCGGTTTATTTTAGTCAGTTTCTTTATCAGACAGTCCTCTGAACTCACAAACACACACACACACACACACATACACACACACACACACAAACACACACAGTATTAGTAGTATACTCTACATGAGTGTTATTAAGACTACCAGATAAAGAACTGACCAGTGGCGTGTTTGCCCTCGTGCTCAGTCCAGCGCTGTAGAAGAGCGGTACTCTGTTCCTGCAGTGAGTTTGGGTTCTCTGTACGAACCTGCTGTACTTCATTTTCATTGAACTCCAGCTCTTTAGCTAATTCTATAAATGATAGTGCGGTCACAGTTTGAATTTCAGAATATTACTGATGAACCAAGGTTATTAAAACAGATCAGACACCACAGATAAAGAAATAGAAAAAAGCACAGGAAATTTAATAGCACATAAAAAGTAGAAAAGTTTGGAGGTAAGAATTAGAGACACAAACTTCTGACAGCAAACATATCCGATGGACTGGTCTGGAGTACGTTTATCTTTAACAAACTTTTCATACTACACGATGTCACCGCTAACTTGACATCATAACTCACCTGTCCAGCTAAACCCGAGAAGATCAGCAATGATGGACAAAATTTCCTCTTTACGATCGGCATCATCGTTCCAGTCCACTGTGAACATCATGCACGAACATTTATATAATCAGAAACATGATTATAATTAAAATAAAAGGTAGTTACATATTTTATTTATTTATTTTTTTTAAACTCATTATTGAGTAAAACTTGATTTAAAAAGTGACAAATGAGTGAAAAAAAAAAAAAAACTAAAACATTCAAATGATAGAATGTTAAAGCCATATGTTTAGCCATGCTAAAGTGATGGAAATTATTACAATGTAAAAAACCCAGAAATTTATAAAATGCTCAGTTTAAGTACCCTTAAATAATTCAATCTTGAGATTTAAATATTTATATGAATATGTGTATAAAAAAGACTGAAAACAGACAAGATACAGCACACACATCACTGCACAAACAGACATAAGGCACAAGGGATGATACAAACACCACAGGACAGAACAGGTACAAACAGAAAATGAGGGCAGGAACTAAGGGTTCATTTTTGAGGGTAGGGAAGTAGGGGCCATAAACCATGTAGGTACCTTTACTCTGATCTGGACTACTGCTGTCTGAGAGTCGTTGCATCTGCGTCTCTACACAATCCTCCCAGTTTGGTCTGGTTTCAAATATGTCCTCTCCTACAGAGGGGGTTCGGAATGGCGTTAACCTGTTGTCTCCATCCAGGACAGTTCGGGGACTGTCCTGTTCATCTGGAGACTTCTCTGCACCTCCACCTTCATGAGTGTGTTGGTGTTGACTTGAATAAAGTGCATCTGATGATATTTGTTCCACAGACACAGGTATTTTGGATACAGGAGTCTTTGGTTTCACTGATGAAGAATGAACACCACTGATAAAGTCCGAGACGCTGATATCCGCCTCTGATTTGGGCCTCCGTTTTTGCTCAGTAGCGTCACCTTTCCCTAAAACATGGTCAAAGCTAGTTGCTTTCACTGGAATCTTTGATTTTGGTTTCCTGCTCTCAGGTTTGGCAGCAGGATCTTTGGGTGAGCTGAGGGACCAGTGTGATGATATCTGCAATGCCTCTTCTCTAGGGAGCGTAAGATCATCTTGAGTAGGTGTAGGTATTTCAATTACCGAGTGCTGATCATCCTCTGCTGATGAATCAGACGACTCCATATCCTGCTCAGAGTAGATGGATCTGGTCACTGTAGACGTGGCAGTATCAATGTCTGTTATTGATGTATCAAATCCCAGATCTTTCTCGTTTGGGCTTTCTGAGTCACTGTGACTTTCTGAATCTCTGGGCGCATCTGAAGGACCAGAAACATCCTGTGGTGAATCTTCACTTTTTGAATCTAATAAAATTTCCAGTGAGGTGCTAAATTCCATTGCACTTTCCCTGACTGGCTCACAGGAACTGTCCTCAGAAGGGTCCTCACTTATGGGGAAAAAGACAAATGCATCCTGCTCTTCCTCCATGCTCCTTCTGCTCATATCAATAGCGCCACCTCTTGTCATTTCAAAGAGTTTCCCTTCCTGGAACAAGAAAGGGTTCGGCTGCCCATTTTCTGTAGGAGTCCGAGCAGGAGGCATTTCAGGTGTAGACTCCTGAGACCGAGTGTCCAAGTTCTGGGAATGAATCTTCTGTTCTTCAGCCTCAACCTGTGAGCTTTCATCATCCTCCACTTCTAAACTCCAAGGAACTAAATCTCCCTGAATCAGTTCTGAAATTCTTTGTAATTTCCCTCCATGATCCTCTCCATAACTATATGAGTGTGGCTGATGTTCGTCCTTAGCTCTTCCATCAGTTACAGGACACACAGTGTCGATAACAGACTGAGGCATTTCTACAGTTTCAGTGTCAATGATGGTGTGGCACTTAATATCAGAGTTGCTATCAGATTTGTTGACCATTAACATTGCAGCAGAATCCTCAGCCAAAGCTGCCACTGTGTCAGCTTTGTCTTCTTTAATAAGGCACTCAGGAGAAAAGCCTTCATGGCTCAGCTCCTTTTTATCAATGTGAAGTTGCATAGGTAACACCTCAATATCCATCTCACCAATCTCTGAAGCTCCATATTCATGGCTGTAAGTACACTCTGATACCTGAATTTCACTCAGGGCTTGTGCAGGTTCCTCTTGTGGTAGTTCAGTTCGTGGTGTGTCATCGCACCGCTCTGACTGTCGATATGAAGACGACACATTACTGGACTCAGGTCCACACTTCTGCTTTGTGTCTTCCTCTTCATAATCTAGTGTACTTTCATCACAGGACTGAAGCTCTTCTTCCTTTTCCTGCAGCTCATCATCTTTATCCTGGGATGAAGTGATGAAATCAAATCTAACTTTTCTTGTTTTGGTTTCCTTTTCAAGTTCATCAAAGACCCGGATTTTGGCTGCCATCTTGAACATATTTTCCTCAGGAGTGAACTGCTTTTTCACTTCACTGATCTCCTGTGCTTCCTCGTCAGTTCCATCTAGAGATGGCTGTAAAGGCACCGATGGCTCCTGTGTATCAGGAATTTCAGAAAATAACGATCTATTATCCTTGCTTTGGATTAACAGTTCTTCTGTCATCATCACATCATCCACCATAAGCTCTATAGAACTGGCTGAATCAAACTTCTCCATTTCAGGAGCCTTCATATCATCAAATGTTGCAATTCCTTGAATTTCTTCATTTGGTGTTGCCTGTCTTTGTACCAGAGCATTACTTTGTAGGTTTTCTTCATCCAGAGAAGATGAAAGTGGCTTTAAGGGAGTTGAAAGGCACTGTGAGCCTGGAATCTCAGTTTCATTTTGGATTATCATTTCATTATTAATTTCCAGCTCTATGTTTTCTGTCTGGCTGACTGAAAACGGACTGTTTTGCGAGTCATTGCTGGTTTGATATAATAGCCCTGGGCATTTGGAGTCTGGTCTCTGGCCTGTGGGACTTGTCTCTAAAGAGTCAGGACATGGAAAGTCCTTTGTTGGGCTTGGCTCAATTGAGTCAGGCGACTTATTCGAAGACAAATCCTCTTTACAAGGCGTAGTCTCCAAGGAGTCTCCTTGGCATACATTTTTAGGGTCACTCATCATTACAGGCTGTAGGTCTTCTAAATTGTCTGGTCTAGACAATGTTTGCTGACTTTCATGAAATCTTTCAGACTTAGCAGTTTCTACATCAACAATTCCTTTCATTTGTTTAGTTTCTTTAACTGGAGAAACGTTGTAGCTGTCACACAGATCTTGAACCAAACGATCATCTTCATCCTCAACATTAATTTCCTGCTCCGTTTGGTCAGGACATTTTGAAGGTGAAAACTTTTCCACTATAGTCATAAACCCTTGATAGTCTTCCACCTCTGTCCCATGTAAATGTGTTTCCACAAGCTCTATTTGAACTGGACCTTTGATTTCTGTTACTGATACTTGCACTGAGTCAGGAGAAGAGAGATCCTTTTTAAGAGATGTAGTCTCCTGGGAGTCTACCTGACAGACACTTACAGGGCCACTCACTGTTACAAACTGTAGATCACAAAGGTTAACAGCACTACACAACCCCTGCTGAATTTCCTGAAATTCTTCAGCCTCTGCAGATTTTTCAGAGGAAATCTTATAAATATCTCTAGTTTGTTCAGTTTCCGTTGCATAAACTTGATAGGTGTCATCCAGATCCTGACTATCTACTCCCACATTAACACTTATTTCCTCCTTTGTCTGGATTTGTGTTTGGATTTCTGTAAAAATTATTGTTTCCACTGTAGTTATATGCACATGCTGGGATTCTTCCTCTGTCTCAGGTAGATGTGTTTCCTTGAGCTCTGTTTGAACTGGACCTTTGATTTCTGTTGATGATACTTGCACTGAGTCCGGAGACTTGTGAAATGAGAGATCCATAGGAGACTCCAGGGGGTCTACCTGGTAGGCACTTTCAGGACTGCTTATCATTACAGGTTGCAGGTCACAGAGGTTAACAGCACTAAACATCCTTTGTTGAATTTGCTGATATTCCTCAGACCTGGCAGTTTCCTCAGAGGAAATCTCATAAGTATCTCTAGTTTGTTTAGTTTCGTTAACTGCATAAGCTTGATAGTCATCCAGATCCTGAATTGGACTATCTACCCCCACATTAACACTTATATCCTCCTCTGTCTGGATTTGTGTTTGGATTTCTGTAGGTGAAAACCTTTCAATAATAGTCGTATACCCATGCTGATCATCTTCCTCTGTCTCATGTAAGTCTGTTCTCTCTGTTTGGACTGGATATTTGATTTCTCTGGATGAGACCTGCACAGAGTCAGGAGACTTTTGAGTAGAAAAATCCTCCTTACCATGTTTCTCCAGTGAGTCTGATTTGCAGCGACTTTCAGGATCACTTGTTATGTACTGTAGGTCATCAAGGATGTCAGGGCTAGATATGGAGAATGTGGAATAAGGCATTTCCTGAGTTTCCTTAACTTCAAAAGAAATCTCATAAATACCTATAATTTGTTTAGTTTCCTCAGGTACAGGAGCCTCATAGCTGTCATCCAGATTCTGAACTGAAATACCAGATTCAACAGTAAAACCTATTCCCTTCTCTGTGTGAGCTTGTTTTTGCCTTTCTGTACAAATCATTGTTTCCACTGTAGTTATATACACATGCTGGGATTCTTCTTCTGTCTCAGGTAGATGTGTTTCCTCAAGCTCTGTTTGGACTGGACCTTTGATTTCTGTTGATGAATCCAGAGACTTGTGAGGAGAGATATCCTCTTTATCAGGTGCCATCTCAGGTGAATTGATTTTAACATCACTTATTGTTACAGGCTGTGGGTCTTCCAGATCATGTGGTCTAGATGACATTTTCTGAAATTCTTCAGACTCAGCAGTTTCTATAGAGGAAACCTCATCACTGCACATATCCTGACTCAACTGGTCTCTTTTAACCTGAAAACTGGTTTCCTGCTCTGTTTGGATATGGCTTTTAAAATCTGTGGGTGACATTTGCATGGACTCCAGCTCTGTATGGACTGGACTTTTGATCTCCATATAAAATGTCACTTGCCTTGTGTCATGATCTTGCTGGTCTTTTTCTTCGGCCTCTTGTGTTTCTTCATGTCCAGTTTGGACTGCACTTTTGGTTGGACTTCTACTTTCTGTGTATGCTAATTGCTTTGCACTCTTCTCCTCAGGCTGGTCTTCTGCCTCTGTAGGTGATTTAACCTTTTGGTCACTTTCTATAAGCTTTTTTGGACTTGTTTGTGCAATTTGTTTAAATTCTTCATAAGCTTCATACTCTCCTAAGCTTGTTCTAGGGGTCCTGCTCCTGAACATAATGTCGGTTGAATCTTCACCTGCTTCAGTTATGTCCGCATTGTGAATTATAGCTGAAATACATTTCTCACTCTGGACCACTGTAGGAGCAAACCTGACTGCTGGCTTTGGTTTGTATGAATGGTGTTCCACAGCAGAGTGCTGCATCTGATCAGCATCTTTTATAATACGAGTCTTGCTGTATGATGTGTAGCTGACTGGCGATGGACCTGCTGCCTGGATAAACAGCTGATACTCTGGACTCTCCTTGAGTTCTTCCTTGATAACAGCACTGAAGTCTTCAGAATGTTTACGGTTTGGACTAATCTGTGATTCTTCAGATGTTCTCCGTTCATGGCTGGTGCTTAATTTATTATAGTGCAGTAGTTCAGGACTATGCTGTTCTTCCTCATGGTGGCACACTTTCAAAGTTACTGTTGAGTCTTTAGCTTGTATTTTCACTTGACACAGTTCCTTAGAGTATTCATTATTTTGTATGATTTTATCCACATTAAATAATATCTCTTCCTTACCCTCTTCCTCATAACCAGATGACATATTTGAAGTTTCTCCTTGCTCATGGTGGTGAATTTTATGTTCATTTAGTGCTGCTGTATATAGTTCCTCTCTTACACCAATCACTGTGTTCTCTCTGTCTAGCTTGCTTAGTCTCCTGGAATCTTTGTTGCTGAGTGAAATGTCCACACTAGTTTTGCTAACAATGGGATCCTCTGATGTTCTTTGTGCCTGCTCATGTATAATTTCATCACTAATCACCATCTTATTTTGTTGACAATGGTCATGGATGATTTGTGATGATTCTCCCACAATGCTCTGAAAATTGAACTCTTCTGCTGATTGTTTCATTTCTGAGGTTTGTAGGTCAGATATTTGAGCATTTTTAGTTTCCTCAGAAACTTCTCTTGTAGATGTTTCCACCAGCTTAGTAATTGCTTTATGTTCAAAAAGTCCAGATTTGCTCTTTGATGGGTCCTGTCCAGTTTGAAATGCTTTCATCAGCTCCTTCACAGACATGGAGTGCTCTATTCTCTCAGTCTGAGACCAAGGGGATTTTGGAGATTTAGGAGGTGGAGTGTAATTTTCCTCCATTTCTCTCATTGTCAGAAAATCTTTGCTCTGGGCAACAGTCACTTGTCTCACCTCTCTTACTTTGACACTCTCCTCTTTCTCCTCCTCTTCCACTTTCTTCTGAAGTGCTTTGACTCTGTCTTTGATGGACCCAATTGGAGTCTCGACAACTTTAGGAGACACAGGTGGCACTCCAAGCTCAGAGGCTCCAAGAAGTGTGTCTCCATTGAGTGATTCCTCAGAGCTCATCCTCTCCAGCTCATCCTCAGAGCTACAGCTTACAAACTCTCTCTCTTTAAGCTTCTTTCTTTCTGGTTTTTTTATTCGTGGAGGATGACGCTTCCGAGGTAGCACAACTTCTGTAAATATCTCTTCGATGATATTCTCTTCTTGAACAGAACGAGCAGTCACAGGCAAATGCTGGAGATAGCTTTCCAAATCTGTACTAAGATGTAAAACCATTTCAGACGCATCCTTTTGGGATGCAGAACTGCAATCAGTAGCTCGTGTGATACTGACCTCTCTAAGTAAAGGTTCCATTATCTGGCTTTTCTCTTCTTCCGCATTTTTAACACTACACTTAGATTTTTCAGTTTCTTTACCAAAATTTCCAATCCTTAGAATCTTTCCCACCTTCTCCAAGTCCCCTTTGACCTTTTCGACTATCTCGAACGGCTCTTCTTCATCCTCATTATCTACGTAGTATTTCAATCCATCCACCAGAGATGGATCTGAAATCTCACTGGTCAGGAAGCCAGATATTTTAATAAGGTCTTGCTTCATATCCGAGACATCAGAGAGGAGATCAGGACTGGCGAGCGTTGCTGGATCGTGAACCATGTTTGTGTGCAGTGTGGAGAACTCTGTTGATTCAGTTTCATCCTCATCTTGAGTAAGACAGATTTACAGAACAAAAGGGAAATGAAGAGGACAAAAGACATTGGATAACTAGTCAGCGCAGGTGAAATACAGTCAAACGTGGGGTAAAGTCCATTAATGTTTCAATAAATCATTATATCACACCGATGGATCCAAGGGATTTATGGCTAGCAGCTAAGCAAAAGGGAAATAAAGGAAAAGTACCGGAATACAATTTGGAGGAAATAACTTGCTTAAACATGTTATATTTGAGTTTTCATACATGCACGCACAAAAGAGAGAGAAGAAGAACTACAGAAACATGAGAATAAAACATCAATGAAACAGACAATCTCAAGATTGTTCAGGAATAGAAACACACATTCAATACTCAATGATTTAGCATGGAGCCCTTGCAATTATTGTTATTATTATTATTATTATTATTATTATTATTATTATTATTAAGAGTATGATTATTATTAAGAGTATGATTATTATCTCTTCAGACGCTTTGGTAATTTTAGTTAAATATCAAAATTAAGTGAGTTACTGTGGTTATGATTGAGACAATGAATCATCAGAAAAAAAAAATACATAGAGCAAAAATAAAAATGAAGTAGAGGAAACACACACACAAATATATATAGTGGCATGCAAAAGTTTGTGCACCTCTAGTCAACATTTCTGTTACACTGAATAGCTAAATGAGTAGAAGATAAACTGATCTCCAAAAGTCATCAAGTTAAACAGATGAAACATTCTTTTAAAAATTTTAAGCACGGCTAGTCTATTGTTTTTGTTTTGTACAATTTTAGAGTAAAAAAAGGAAATAAGCACCATGTTAAAGTTTGGACACACCAAGAGATTTGAGCTTTTAAATTTGATGCATATTTCTGGGTCCTCAAACCTTTCAGGGTCCCAACAATTAGCGGCCATAGGATTCTCTAAGGAAGTAAGCAGTAGAGGATGGATGGATGGATAGATTCTCTAAGCATCTACATAGCACTTTAAAAATTTAAATAATTGATGACCACAATGCAGGAGAAGGCTATATGGCGATAGCAACCCATTTTCAGGTAGCAGTTTCCTAATTTCATAATGTAATTAAGAAATGGCAGTTAACAGGGACAGTGGAGGTCAAGTTGAGGTCTGGAAGACCAAGAAAACTTTCAGAGAGAACTGCTCATAAGATTGCTAGACAGACTGTGAAGTTGTGGTGCACGGTTCTACTGTGCAGCGACACCTACATAAATATATGACCTTCATGGATCAGTCATCCTGCAGCCTCACCACAAAATTCAGCTTCAGAAGTTTTCATCTAAACAAGCCTGATGCCTTTTTAAAAGTCCTGTGGACTGACGATGTTAAAATAGAACTTTCTGGCCACAGTGAGGTTGGAAACAAGGGCACAGAAGAGAACATCTCTCCAACTGTTAAGCATGTGGGTGGTTCCATCATGCTTTGGCCTTGTTTTACAGCCAGTGGCACGGGGAACATTCCACTGGTAGAGGGAAGAATGGATTCGACCAGCAAATTCTGGAAGAAACATTACATTGTCTGTAAAAAAAATAAAAAAGCTGAAGATGAAAGGAGGATGGCTTCTACAAGAGGACAAATAATCCTAAACATAACTCAAAACCCACAATGGACTACCTCAAGAGGTGGGTTTGGCAAAGGTTTTCACATGGCCCTCACAGTCCCCAAACTTAAACATCAAAAATCTGCAAGCAATGCATGCAAGAATCTCTCAGAACTAGAAGCCTTTTCCAAGGAAGAATGGGTGAAAACCCCCCAAACAAGAATTAAAAGACTCTTAGCTGGTTACTTGCCAAACTATTGCTCTGGGCACTTTTTACTTTTTGTTATTTTGAAACTGTAAAACATTAAATCTTGAATAAATTTAAAAAGTAATCTTGCTTAAAATATTAAAGAAATATGTCATTTTTACTCGCTTAGCTATTCACAGTAACAGAATTTTTTGACCAGGGTGCCCAAACTTTGCATGCCACTGTATATACACACACACACACACACACTTTACATGTGTAAGTCAAGTTATTTCCATGCAAAGCAACAGATGAATGTTCATGCAGTTACACATGAAATAAATGATTTATGAAAAATAAAACATCCTTAATTTCCCTTTAATCCAAATGAACAGCTGAGTGTTGAGTGTGTGTCGTGGTTCAGTCTTTGTTATGTATTGAGTGTGTCCGAGACATGTTGAGTGTGTGTGAGACATGCTGAATGTGTGTGAGACGTGTTCTGTCTTTATGTGTTGAGTGTGTGCAAGATATGCTGAGTGTGTGCAAGACGTGCCGAGAGTGTGTGCGCGACGTGCCGAGAGTGTGCGCGACGTGCCGAGAGTGTGTGCGAGACGTGCCGAGAGTGTATGCTCGACGTGCCGAGAGTGTGTGCGAGACGTGCCGAGAGTGTGTGCGAGACGTGCCGAGTGTGTGCGAGACGTGCCGAGAGTGTGTGCGAGACGTGCCGAGTGTGTGTGCGAGACGTGCTGAAAGTGTGTGCGAGACGTGCCGAGTGTGTGCGAGACGTGCTGAGAGTGTGTGCGAGACGTGCTGAGAGTGTGTGCGAGACGTGCCGAGTGTGTGCGAGACGTGCCGAATGTGTGTGCGAGACGTGCCGAGTGTGTGCGAGACGTGCCGAGTGTGTGCGAGACGTGCGGAGAGTGTGTGTGAGACGTGCCGAGTGTGTGCGAGACGTGCCGAGTGTGTGTGCGAGACGTGCTGAAAGTGTGTGCGAGACGTGCCGAGTGTGTGCGAGAC